>SNQJ01S0075016.1:4394-24315 GCA_010110895.2 Picea sitchensis
TTGAGAAACATCAGAAGAATTTAATTCTTCAGTCTGTAACATCAACCGTAAGGAAGAAAGTTCCAATTCAATAGACATAATAGCCTCTTGACCATATACGAGTTGGAAAGGAGTAAATCTTGTACTTTCTTTGGTGGTAGTAGGGTCTTCCCAAAGAGCATAAGTTAGAAATGTGTGCCACTCGAGAGGTTTTTCTTCTATGATTCTCTTTATAATTTTGACCAGGTTTGTATTAGTAGACTCTGCTTGTCCGTTTCCCTGAGGGTAATAAGAAGATGAAGTGAAATTCTTGACACCTAATTTAGCTAGAAATTGGGTCAATTTTGCATTAATGAAGGTTGGACCATTGTATGTAATGATTTCTAATGGAAGGCCAAATCTGGAAAATATATTAGATTCTAGAAAAGAGATTACCTGTTCATCTTGCACATGTCTAAGAGGGACAACCTCAGTCCACTTAGTAAAGTAATCAGTGGCTGTCAAAATAAATATATGTCCTTTAGAGGATGAAGGATTTATTAGACCAATAAAGTCTAGACCCCACTTAGAAAAAGGGAAATCCGGAAGGACAGGCTGTAAAGGCATGGAAAAAAGACGTTCTTTGCCAGCGAAGTTTTGGCATTTATCACAGGACCTTGCACATTTATAAGAATCGCGAAATATCAAAGGCCAGTAATAACCATTTCTTATGATCTTAAAAGTAGTAGCCTTAGAAAAAAAATGTCTACCAATATGGATGACATATGTTGATGATCCATGGACTTCATGTAATAATTTATGTGTTTCTTCAACATTTACACATCGTAGCAACAAACCATCAACAAATATTCTAAACAAGGAGTCCCCTAAAATTATATACTTAGAAGCTTCAAGGCATAGTCTCCTTCTTTTATGAGGATCTAATATTTCATCTGGGCACCTTTGATACTGCAAATAATATACCATATTTTTAAACCAAGGATGCTCAGATATAGACAGATTTTGATTTTCAATATAAAATAACGTTGAAAGAGTATTATCTTGATCTTCAAGTTCTTCACTTGGATCAACATGCTGAGCTAAGTGAAGGGTTAAGTCTCATCCCTTTATCCTCTTTGAATTCATGATTTCCAAATTATGCTCTTGAATTTTGGCAAGCCAATGTGCAAGTTTTCTTGAAAGATAGGTTTGTGAAAGTAGAAACTTGATAGTAAGCAAAGAGACTTTTACTTGAGTATGTTTTCCCAAAATAAAATGGCAATTTTTTTCTATATCTTTGACAAGAGTGAAAGCATGTTTCTCAATCTAAGAATATTTGACCTTGTCAACTGATAGACTCTGACTCATGTAAGCTACAATTTTTTCATTGTTCTGGTCATCACATTGTAAGAGGATAACAAAAATTTCTTCCTCAGTGGCATTGGTATATACTATAAAATATTTCTGAAAATTTGGTTTTGCCAAAACTGGCGCATAATTGATCTCCTTAATCCTAAGGAAAGCATTCTCGACATCATCTTTCCAAGTAAAAGAATGATCTTGCTTCAAAATATTATGGATGGGTTTAACCATGACATCAAAATCAAGAACAAATCTACGATAAAAAATAATAATGCCCATGAAAGCTTGAGCTTCTTTCCTGGAGGTGGGGGCAGAGAGGTTTAGAATGTTAGTAATTCTCTCAGAATCTATACTTATCCATGAATAAAAAACAATGTGACCAAGAAGCTTACCCTTTGTGACACCAAAAATAGACTTGGAAGGATTCAAAGAAACACCATTTTTTTTGTAGTGCATGAGAAATTTTCTAAGATGACCAAAATGATCCAACCAGTTTTTAGAATAAACAGTCAAATCATCAAGATAAACTTGGATAATCTTACCGATTATATCATCAAAATATATATGCATATCTCTTTGAAAGGTGGCACCTGCATTAGATAAGCCAAAAGGCACACATTCATAAGCAAATGTGCCCCAACGTGTGGTAAGTGTGGTTTTATACCTATCAGTCCTTTTTACCTTGATTTGATTATACCCAGAGAAACCATCAAGTAAGGACATCATTTGAGACCCTGCAACCTGTTGTAGAATCATTTCTATATTGGGAAGCAAAAAATGGTCTTTGACACTTTCTCTATTCAATGTGCGGAAATCGACACATAATCTGATCTGGTCGGTAGTTTTCCGAACAGGGACCAGATTTGAAACCCAGTTGGAATACTTAGCTGGAAAGATTATATTAGCTTTCAACAATTTTTCCAATTCCTTTCTAATAGTGGCTTCAAGCGCACTTTTAATAGGTCTTTGTATTTGCCTAACTGGTTTTACCCCTTCCTTGATAGGAATGGCATGTTGTATGAGAGCAAGATCAAAACTACGAAGATCCTCGTATGACCAGGAAAAAAACATCTTGAAATTCATGGAGTAATTATGTGAATTTAAATTTTTCTTCATTAGAACATTGGGCACCTAATTTAATGATCTTTGGAGATTCAGATGTCCCAATATTCAAGGAAATAGTATCACCCATTTTCGTTTTTGACTCCTCTTCCTTATGTGTTTCCTTGTCGCATACATCACTTGATGAAAATGAACTTTCAAGAGGATTCAATCCTTTAGGAAATTTTTCATATTCAACCGAGATGATTTATTTGGGATTAAATGGTTCATTTTGTATGAAAATGAAAATGCCTTCATCACTCAGGAAAACCTGCCATAATTCTACGTTATCAGGTATGTGAGGGGGATATAGAGATTGGAACGTACAATCAGGTCTTTGGGGTAAAATCTATCGGGTAGGAGATGATGCAAAAACAACTAACCTATCAACCATTGAATTAAGTTCCCTCTTAACATGAGTGATGTTAAACGATAACATATTTGAAATCAACATCTAAACAACTTGAGTATAATGTTTAAGTAACTTATTTCTTGCTACATAAATTTTTCGTACAAGATTCACGACAAGTTCAGAATCACCAAAAACTGTAAGGTGGTCATGACGAAGGTTATATACATTTTCAATGCCTAACAATAAGGCCTCAAACTCGGTGACATTATTTGTGCAAGAAAATTCCAACCTATAAGAGAAATTGTGGATTTTACCTATAGGATAATATAGAATGATGCTGGCTCATTTCCTTCATTTGATCATGAGCCATCGAAATGCATGTGCCACATGCCATCATCAAAATAAACTGGTTCAAGTATAGTGTCACCTTCATCAACAAATATAGAGTACACTCCCAAATCCTCTTTGAGATAATTTACATTAGGTTGGGGAACGCTCTCTATATACGGTGGAATTATTCCTTCTCTAAGGACTATAATGTTCTTTCCGTTCCAAGGGACAAACAAATGTGTACCATCAAGTAAAAGGTATCCACCAGTTAAGGCTTACCAATCTATTCCTAAAATAATTGAATAGTTAATCATCAACATATCAATTACTTGGATGTTGAGGGTTGTTCTTATCTCGGGATGTGCACAAAAAACTAAGGTTACATCCTTGATTTCACCTATAGTTGATTGTTGCAAATTGTTATAAGAGAGCATGCTTCTAGAATTTTTCATTAGTGCAAGATAAGCCAAGATCTTCCATGATAATTTTATACATCATACTTGGACCAGAACCGCCATCAATTAGGCAACAATGAGCTATTCTATCCATGATTTTTACTGAAATATAGAAAGTGTTTTTTTTTTACAAGGTTCCTAAAATTATTTACACCTATCTAATTTTCAATTGAGTCCTATTCCTTTGACTCTTCAAATAGATTGGCTATAGTATAAACCTTTCCTTCCATGAAGTCCTTGAGATGATTATGTTATTTTGGGATGGAAACCATGTCCAAAAGTGTAGCATCATCTTTGATATTAGCGAATTGATTTATGATATCGTACTTAGACGAGGGAATATGAGAAGACACTCCTTGATTATCCGAAGTTCTGACAACTTGTGTATCAGTACTTTGAGAAGATGATCTTGGGGCAGAAGAAGTACGGGGAATATAAAATTTTCCCTTGGAAGTGCAAGATTTATTCCTTGTATTGATGACCATAACGTCCTATGGTTCAACCCAATCTAAAACAACGATCGTAGTATAAGGCCTTTTTCCAAATATCTTATCTATAACATTGTTTTTAACCTCACATGTATTCTCATCATGATTTTCTTCATAGAAATTACACCAACTGTGAGTCATTATGGACTTAGGCTAAAAAATGTTTTCATTGTGTTTATAAAATATGCTAGGGAAGAAGAAGAATCCCCGAGGGAAGAGGAAGAATAATTTCCTTTCCATTCATAATCTATCATCCTATTTTTCATAACTTGCATGAGTTGTAGAATGGAAGACATTTCTGTTTGCTTGACCAAGTCTCCCTTAGGAAGGCCTATTCTTTCAAGTTTCTCTTCATATTCTAGGAAATACTGAAGGGTGGAACCGATATTTTTGATATCCTTCTCTTCAAGTCTATGATGATAAAGAGAAGGTAATGGATTATAATAATGCATGAAAACAACTTGATTTTGAGAACGGATTAGTTCAGGAATTTGATTATATATTTTGGTGAAACAAAGGTTAAAATATTTAATGGTCTCACCATCCTTATAAGCAATATTGTTGTATCCATTAACTTCTCAACTATACTCCTAGGCTGTCCATAAGTGGATTTGAACCAATAAATCAATTCTTCCCAAGTTGAAAGGATTTTGGGAGGGAGGTCAAAGAATTCTGTTGCGTCTTTCCCTTCGAGAGAATTAACAAATAAACACATGCAAGTGCCATTATTGTTAGCCCCTATGTTGTGAAAAGCATTAGAGAATTCTACCAGGTCTTCATTCGTAGTAACGATACCATTTCCCGAGAACCTAGGTAAATGATCCTTGAATTTTGGTAATGGGTGGGTGGTTGGTGCGAGATTCAAGGGAGAAGATACGTGCCATGGAGTGGTTGTAGCATCTTCCTCAAATTGGAAAAGTCCATATTTATTAATGAACTTAGTAGGGTTGGTAGTGGATTGAAGAGGGAATTGATGACAATAGATACTACCAATCACTAATGAAGCAGAAGGTTGCGTGGAGGAGGGACTTTCGGTGCCACTACCACTACCTGCAGATTTCATGTTGAAAGTGATAGGTATGGGTGATAAATATGAACTAGCAAAATCATATAAGGTTCGATTAAGAGAACTTCGTTGAGTTGATAAGACAATTTTTCTCTTTCCTATTTCAAAAATAGGGGTATCTTCCGAGGACAACCCTCTTCTGCTTCGAGAAATGTGAGGATTAAAGGATATGGAATAAAAGATCGAAAATGGAGGTTATTATTGATTTCCGGGCTGCCTTTGCCTGGCTTCCCAACGTTCATGAATGTTTATGTCCCTTTCAATTATTTCCCAAGAGAATTAAATCTCAACACGAGTACTAACAATTTCTAAAATAGTGTTGAATAAAGTCAAGGAAATGTTGGTTTGGTCATCAAGACCATTTCCAATATTGGGTTGTCTTGTAATAGGTACGGTCATGGAAAAAATCAGTCAAAGAGTTATCAGACAAAACAAAAAAATGAAATATATTCATGATACAATCAACCAGAGAGATATTGAAGATCTCCCTAGTATGGTCGCCAAATAAATGTTGAGGAAAATGTATGAAGAACCTTACTCAAGCATTTTCAAATCTTGTTAGGCTAAGGCAAGATAGTTGTGAATGTTACCCGAGGGTTATAGCCTTTAATTTGAAACAATCTCTTGATCCACAAGTAATATGTACTAAGGACTAAGGCTGATTTTATATGTTATATGTAACTGTGAAAAAGAAAATAAGCGGAGATATACATAAGTGTGTATAGGAAAAGCGACAAGAATAAAAGTAAAATATGAACAATAACATAAGATACGCATGTGAAATTGAAATCAAAAAAATGATTTTTATATTAATTTCATTCTGAGATACAAAGAAAAATTATCTTTACAAACCCCTGCGAGGGTGGGACCAAAGTCAGATTTAGAAGCCTCCGATGGACACCATACAAAAAGACTCTGAAAACAAAAGAAATTGAAGCTACAAATATGGATCAACTTGCCATAAAAGTGTTGTCACTTGACTCTGCAAAATATCCTTTATTAGTTATGAAATCTAGTCCACAAACAAACAAGAACACAAAGACTGCCAAGAAAGATCATAACCTTTAGAAACAAGATGTTGAAAGATATGATTCAATTTTGAATCTTGTTGCCTTCAATAACACCCTGCTGTCATCAAGATGGTTTAGCTTTCTAGTAAACTCAGAATGAATGAAGAAAAATAAATATCTCACAAGTATAGAGCATACCTTATATCAAAAGTTCTCCTTCTGCTCTCTCTCCCTTTGTCTCTTATTTTGATTGAGATTTTATTCTTCTTCAAACAAGTTATGGTAGTTAAAATACCTTTGTTTTGTTAATATTTAGTTAGCTTAACCACTAGTTTGAGACAAATAGATAATAATAAAATAAATATGGGTCTATTAAATAATAACTTAATAGGTGGTACCCCTAATCTCTTTGTTAAATTTTAACAAAATATGACTCCTCCTTGTTACTCCCTTTTTATTGAATTCAATAATCAACATAATGCTAAATATAATAACCCAAGATATGCTCCAACATTTTCCTTGTAACTCCCATTCACATAAATAGTCAAACATTTTATTATTAAGAAAAATAAAACATGATTGTTGACCAAAAATAGGATAATATCCACGTTGTCCAAAACATTCTGTCTAACTATATGCTTGTTGTCCAAAAAACAATTATGTTTCCATACCAATAACAACATCAAAATCCATATTTTCTATGAGAGGCGGTTTGCCTCTTTTCTCTACTGCCCTCTTTTGATCTCTCAGATGTTTTTCCTTCTGTTGCAGCCTTAGGCTAATTGAAACCTTGAGGAAGGATTTCACCGAAGACATGAGAGGAATTTTATTTGAGGTGAATATGGTAGGAAACCGATTCAGAGGAATTTTTGGAAGAGTTAGGGGAATTGTCCCCTTTTTTTCCCTTTATCAATCTCTAGATCGGGCATGGTGGTTTTGAGCCTTTTGCTTGCATGTGAGGACTGGGCAGGTGAAACAATACAATGAGCTTGGGAATTTGGATTGAATAGCGGTGGAGGAGGAGGAGGAAATGACAACGATACTGTAGGCCAAATATTATGATGTGAAATAGGCTGATGGATGATCTCTTTCCCACCATCATTGGCAGGTGGTTCTAGCCACATAGAAACGTGAGGGGGAACACAGATACCAGAGAAGTTTTGATGTGGATGGAAAGGAGGCCTCTCAGGTCGGGGTTGGAGAATCCCTTGGCCAAATAGGTTGAAGAACCCAACTTGAAAAATATGATTTAGTTCTTGCAGATCGACGTCAAAATGTATTGAGAATCGTGGCTTTCTATGACCTCTTTGCCAATTGTTTCCTCTACCTCTGTTTGCACCTCTGCCATTGCTGCCCCTGCTAAAAAAACTCATCCCGAAGCAATATTTCAATCATAATATGAAATTTTTTAACAATCAATTCACTAATACTCTACCTAGATAAAATGGAGGCGCTGGCTCTATTATTCACAACAAAAGCATATGAAATCCATCCATTGATACAATCCACCAAATACTAAATTTAATAATTAATTGAAAATGAAAAAGAATTACAGCGTTATTGGGAAGATGGGGGGATTTGTAATGAAATAAAAATGATATCATGATGGGAAAGAACAAATGGATAGTGTTCAAGCAAAATGGAAAGCCTTTCCCTTATAAAACAATGCCTTCATATTGAAACCTTCACTCAAATATTCATCCAAATCCTTTGAATGAATTTATAATAATAGAACATGGACGTGAATTAAATGTTATTGGGAGAATGATGGGCATATAATGATCGAAAAGTGATATCATGGACAAGAGTAAGAGGGTTATTGTTCCATTAAATAAAATATCATTCATTAATTCTATAGTTCATAATAATATTCTTTGCTGGAAATATTTTACCACTATCCGCCAAGCCGATTTAGAAAGGAAGAATCCCCTTAACCAAATCTTATTCTAGCCACAACCATTTATTTTATAAAACTTCATCATACAATATCCATGAACTACAACCTTTAAACTATTTAATATCAAATTCGAGGAAAATTCCATAACTGCCAACTTTCGTAGTCTTCCTTTTGTTTTTTTGAAAACCATAGATGTTCTTTTAAAATGGTAAAGTGATCTGTAGGAGACCAATAACAAAGCAGTTTGGCTTGACAATAATCATAACTAAAATATTTTAAATCGAAATGAAAGACTGAAAGGAATCACAAGGACCTTTCGACGATGCATCCAAATTTTCGCTATAACCTCAAATCATTAGCAGCGAAACCAAAGTGGCTTGAAAACCCCAGTGTGAGTTTAATAATCAACAACTATTATTAAATTCATAAGTCAACCGAATTCTTGGTGGATAAATAACATAACGAACCGATGATTTGGTGGTTTCAAATCAATGTTATGACTATTGGGGCAAGAAACAAGACTTCAAATTATTTACATGTTTGAATTCGATGGGAAACAAGGCTTGAAATGAAACAGAGTAGGTTTGAGGTTTGCAGTGCATCTCATAAGCACACCGATAATAATTCCTTCCCCAAAATAGTTTCTTGGCCAACTTCCAAGGTGACAACATTTACCACATAAATTTTTTTCAAGGTCTGGGTCTATCTAGGGTAATATAAGAAACCTTCACTGTCCTTTTCTTTTACAGAAAAAGAGAACACTTTAGAAATTAGTCATAGAATCTGAGAAAACACAAACTTAATTTGTTGTAAAAACCTTTTCCAACAGTTCAATTGCCAACGTTTGTTCCAAACGTAACTAATTCATATAATCCAACAATAGTAGAATGCTGAATAATAATTCAGATTCAGATCAATTTTATGCCAACATGAAAGCAAATACAATCACATTGCATTTTGCATAACCATAATGCAAACAATACACCATAGACTTTGTATCAACAACATAAATACAACGTTTTCTCCAGGCACAACATAATCCATACCCTAACCCAAAAATAGAGTCAAGCTATAGTTTTGGTTTGAGTTGCTCAAATGCCCAAAAAGAAAAACAAGGAAAACCCAAATCAAAATGCGATTTCGCACAACCAAAGTTTTTTTTAAAGAAATTCTATAAACTTTGGAGAACAAATACATTTTGTATGAAAAATCCTAGAGCAAACAAAACTATTTTAACTCGAGTAGAGTTTCAATTTAATGAATGAAGAGATAAAAGTTTCATACCTGTAAGAGTAAAGCTAAGGAAACCACAACTCCTTCAAGGGATGAAAATGGTGGAGTTTATGTTTACCATAGCACCCACAACAAATACCAAAAACATAGTGAAGGTGGTGTCCTCAAGATAGGGTAAGAACTACGTGCAATAAATGCACATCTCTTCCCATCTCCCATTATTAAATGTCACCAACCATAGTGTAATGAAGCGTGCTAGCTTCCATAAACCCTTTACACATATGTCCATTGTTTTAGCAAAGTGATTATACGAACTTCTAATATCAAAAGTCGGGTCCAAAACCAACACAAGGATCCACAACATATACAATTTGCCAAAACAATTCCATACCATATGATGACCCATTGTCCAAATCTAACATAAGTTTGTGTATAATTCACACTTAGTGTTATAGTCTAGATGTAGAAAGGGCAAGAATGTCTAAGGACATAAACATTTCTTTTCAAATGAAAGTACAAACCAATAATCCATAAATTGCAATTAGAACTATAGTTTTTCTTTTGTTCCCAATTGTGTAATTATTCTTGTAATGCAATAATAAGCGAAGCTTTGAAATCTTAACAAGAGGAGTCATTTCTTTTTATTACTGTCCGAAAGGGGTCCCACCTATTTAGTATTAATAATACATACGTATAAATTCATTGCAACTTATTTATAGGCAAGGATCTCATGTTACGCTTTTTTTTAGGAGTCAACACTGTGTAAAAGGGGAAATTTCTACCTTGTAAATTGAGAGACCAAAATAGTAGAAAATGACCTAATGGAAATGCACTCCCATGCTTCTATATAGCTCCAAATTTAGTTATCTAAGTTTTATGGTGAATTTAATAACATTCTAAATCTATATATACCATACAGAGTGCATTTTAAAATAACTAAGGACTTCTACCTTGAACTGATATTCCACACTTTTTGTAAAATCGAGGGTAAAACTGTCTTACTGTAAAATGCACGCATAATACTCATGTGACCTCCAAATTGAGTGGTTTAAATTGTGGAGTTTAGATTTTATGATTTTACATATAATAATACTTTGGTTGTGCATTTTGAAACCAAAAACTGTCTATTGTGCATAAATGCTAAAATTTGCCTTGTAAATGCAAGAAAACGCATAAAGCAAAAAATGCATTAAAATACATGAAAATAGGGCATGATGAAAAATGCATGCCCTAGGAAGAAACATCCATGTATGGTGTTGTTAATTTACAAGTTACAAGTTAAATTACTATGGATTTGTAGTAAACCCTAAAGAATGCATACTAGGGTGAGTTGTGCCCATAATTTAGTAAAGGGTTGAAATATACGTGGATATTTGGAAACTGTGCATACACAGTGACTAAAATGGAAAAATGAGTACTAAATACTTGGGTCCATGAGCTCTATGAGATAAGATCTTGTACAACCATATAAGACATATGCTAGTTATTAGTTGTATTACCATTGTGAAGACTTGCTGAAATCATCAGAAAATACAAGGTTATATGACTGAATATTAATAATTAAATAAATAAAAAGACAAATCAACATGTATGATCCCTAGAAATACTAAATGCAATACCTGAATGAGAAAAATACTTGTTTTTCTTTAAACTATAATTTTTGTATTTGTGCAAAAACACACGCCATGATTTACAAAAATGCATGCCCAAGTCTTTACACACCTGCAATTTGAATGATTCAAGTTTTTGAGGGTGTCTTAGATAATTTTACACCTATTTACACATTTATATTTTCATTTGCAAACATAAACGTGGTTGATGTGTAAAAGAGGCAAAGTGTACCTTGCAAATTGAGAGGCCAAAATAATAGAAAGTGACCTAATAGAAATGCACATCCATGCATCTATATAACTCCAAATTTAGCGATCTAAGATTTGGGGTGAATAAAAAATCTATATATTTTATCTAGAGTGCATTTTAAAAAGACTAAGGGCTTCTACCTTGAATCAAGATTCAAGACCTTTTTGTAAAATGGAGGGTTAAAAACCATCTTACTGTAAAATACACGCCTAAGACTCATATGACCTCCAAATTGTGGAGTTTGGATTTTATCGTTTTACATGTATTCATACTTTAGTTGTGCAATTTGAAACCTAAAACCCTCTAGTGTGCGTAAAGGATAAAATTTGCCTTGTAAATGCACAAAAAATGCATAAAGGGAAAAATAAATAAAAATGAATGAAAATAGGGAATGATGAGAAATGCATACCCTAGGAAGAAAAATCCATGTACGGAGTTGTTAATTTACAACTTACAAGTTACAAGATTGTGGATTTGTTGTAAACCCTAAATAATGCATACGAGGGTGATTTGCACCCATAATTTAGTAAAGGGTTGAACTGCACATTAATATTTGACAACTGTGCACACACACTAAGTAAAATGGAAAAAATAGTACTAACTATCTATGTCCATGAGCTCGATAAGGAAATATCTTGTACAATCACATCACACATAGGCTAGTTGTTAGTTGCATTTCCATTTCCTAGACATGCATAAATCATCAGAGAATACAAGGTTATATGACTGAATAATAATTAAATAAATAAACAAACATATCAACATGTACACGACTCTAGAAAGACTAAAATGGAATATATGAATGAGCAAAATACTTGTTTTTCTTTTAAACTGTGATTTCTGCATTTGTGTATAAATGTATGCCAGACTTAAAAAACATGCATGCCCAAGTCTTTACACACTTGCAATTTGAATGATTCATTTTTTTGAGGATGTCTTAGATAATTTTACACATGTCTACATATTTATATTTTCATTTGCAAACATAAAGCGATTGATGTGTAAAAGAGGAAAAGTCTACTTTGTAAATTGAGAGACCAAAATAATAGAAAGTGACATAACGGAAATGCACGCCCATGCTTCTATATAGCTCCAAAATTAATGATCTAATACTTGGGGTGAATTTAATAACATTCCAAATCTATATATTTCATTTGGAGTGCATTTTAAAAAGACTAAGGACTTCTACATTGAACCAAGATTCAAGACCTTTTGTAAAATGGAGGGTAAAACCGTCTTACTGTAAAATGCATGTCTGAAACTCATATGACCTCCAAATCGAGTGGTTCAAGTTTTGGATTTTGGATTTTATCATTTTACATATAGTCATACTTTGGTTGTGCATTTTGAAACCTAAAACCCCCTAGTGTGTGTAAAGGCTAAAAGTTGCCTTGTAAATGTAAAAAAAAATGCATAAAGGGAAAAATGCATGAAAACGGGGCATGATGAGAAATGAATGCCCTAGGAAGAAAAATCCATGTATGGTGTTGTTAATTTATAAGTTACAAGTTACATGATCGTGGATTTGTTGTGAACCCTAAAGAATGCATACTAGGGTGATTTGTGCCAAGAATTTAGTAAAGGGTTGAAACACACATGAATCTTTGGAAACTATGCACACACACTAACTAAAATGGAAAAAAATAGTTCTAACTACTTGCGCCCATGAGCTCGATGATGCATGAGCTTGTACATCCACTTCACACATAGGCTAGTTGTTAGTTGCATTTCCATTGCGAAGACCTGTAGAAATCATCAAAGAATACAAGGTTATATGACTGAATAATAATTAAATAAATAAAGATATATCAACATGTATGAGACTCTAGAAAGACTAAAATGGAGTACGTGAATGAGAAAAATACTTGTTTTTCTTTTAAACTATAATTTCTGCATTTGTGTAGAAATGCATGCCAGTCTTCAAAAAAATGCATGCCTAGGTCTTTACACACCTACAATTTGAATGATTCAATTTTTTGAGGGTGTCTTAGATAATTTTAAACATGTATACATATTTATATTTTCATTTGCAAACATAAAAATGGCTGCTATGTAAAAAAGGCAAAGTCTACCTTGTAAATTGAGAGACCAAAACAATAGAAAATGACCTAATGGAAATGCATGTCCATGCTTCTATATAAATCCAAATTTAGTAATATAAGATTTGGGGTGAAGTTAATAACATTCCAAATATATATATTTAATCTAGAGTGCATTTTAAAAATATAAAGGACTTCTACCTTGAGCCAATATTCAATACCTTTTGTAAAATGGAGGATAAAACCATCTTACTATAAAATGCACGCCTAAGATTCATATGACCTCCAAATTGAGTGGTTCGAATCGTGAAGTTTGTATTTTATCATTTTAAATATATTCATACTTTATTTGTGCATTTTGAAACCTAAAACCCTCTAGTGTGCGTAAAGGCTAAAAGTTGCCTTATAAATGCAAAAAAATGCATAAAAATGCATGAAAACAGGGCATGATGAGAAATGCATGCCCTAGGAAGAAAAATCCATGTATGGTGTTGTTAATTTACAAGTTACAAGTTACAGGACTGTGGATTTGTTTTAAACCCTAAAGAATGGATAGTAGGGTGATTTGTGCCCAAAATTTAGTAAAGGGTTGAAATACACATGAATCTTTGGCAATTGTGTGCACACACTAACTAAAATGGAAAAATTAGTACTAACTACCTATTTCCATGAGCTCGATGAGGCAGAAGATTGTACAAACACATCACACATTAGGATAGTTGTTAGTTTAATTTCCATTGCAAAGACCTGCATAAATCATTAGAGAATACAAGGTTATATGATTGAATAATAATTAAATAAATAAATAGACATATCAACATGTACGAAACTCTAGAAAGACTAAAATGGAATACCTGAATGATATTTTCTTGGTTTCAAGAATAATTTATTCTCTATTGAACATGGCCAACCACATGAAGGTGGAATCTCATTTGGCCCCTCCCCCCTCACATCACTCTCAATTCCACATACCCAAAATATCTATTGGAAAGTAACTGAAAGTGACATAGTACAATTCAAGCATAGAAAGTAGAAGAAACAAAATTTAAAGGTAAATGAAAGAAAGAGTGTGTGTACAGATATGTGGTTTTATACATACAAAACATATAACATTCATAGATAAGAAGGTAACAACAAATACTATATATGTGATAAAAAAGCCTTTTTAAAAGATGGCACTTACCCCATTTCAAAGAAAACAAATGTTATTCTTTATTCCATAAACATCCTAATATGTCATTCTTTATTACATAGAAATGTCATTCTTTATTCCATAAATTCTATGTAAGTCGTTATAAAGATGAACCATGAAGCCAAGAAGGACAAGTGATGATGAAATACCCAACAATTGAATATTTGTTTTTAAAACCAAGTCATTGTTTGCATTTCCCATATAGAACATAGTATAGTCATGTATAGAACAAAGTATAGAACATAATATAGGCATGTATAGAACATAGTATAAAACACGGTACTCTTAGAAAAAAATCCTAACAAGGTATGAGCTTGGCTAGTTCCAGGCATTTTTTCTTTAGGCTTTAACCATTTTTCTGGAAGTTATATCAAGTTTTGTATATCTATCGTATGATGGAATATTAAGAAATAAAGTTTTGATATTTCATAATAAATGAAAATCATATATTAACTTGCATACAATAGTTTGACCTTTCAAAACACCATCCATAACTTGAAATTTAGTTATATCACTCCTTGCTTTTATTAGCATATCTTCACATGCTTCATGTTGAATAAAATTTCTATTTTTATCCCAACATGAAGATAGTGTCATTTCAACTAAATCCTTATATCTTTTCATTAAGGTTTCAATACTTCTTTTAATTGAAATCCATTTAATTTGAGGACGTTGAACCAAATTCTTCTTTGTTAATAACTTTGTAGCATCCATGA
Source organism: Picea sitchensis (assembly GCA_010110895.2). Taxonomy (NCBI): domain Eukaryota; kingdom Viridiplantae; phylum Streptophyta; class Pinopsida; order Pinales; family Pinaceae; genus Picea; species Picea sitchensis. The sequence continues at coordinate 19,454 of SNQJ01S0075016.1, forward strand.
TTATAGAAGTATGATCATTGACACCCAAATCCTTTAACTGATTCCAAATCTTAGAGTTATGGTTTTCGGGAAGAGATATCATTTTTGTAATAGAATCAACATTGATATAGAATATAATGGACCCATTTTCAGATACCACGACCCTTTTGTCAGAAAGTTAGGTTTGGGGAATTATGAATTTACCCAAGTTTGACTCTCAGATATGTAAATAATCATGCAAATCCCTAAATCTATCACATGTTAACTTACTTAACTCACAAGGATCAAATGTGACAGAACAGTTTCAAAAATTTCACAATCATGGTCAATTAGGAATTTTTCATTAGAGGTTGATGGTTGACCATATTGACTACCTTTCTCCATCTATCCTTATTTTAAACAATAAGAACAAATTTGAAATAAGCAAATGAGAACACTACCCGAACTTATTGGTCGAAGGAAAATTTGTTTGCTTTAACTGGAGTCTATTGTACTCGTAACATAGTTTATCATGTGCATTTACCTTTGATGTTTATTGTTTTAATTTATTTTTTAAATATTTGAATTACATTGACACAATGCCTTTTTTATTTGGCTTACATCATAGTGCCAGATGTCATCCATTTTCACATTTCAGGGGCAAGCTAAAGTGGTTTGATAATACCACCCTTGTGTACCGAAATGAATAAGGATATGACACGTTATCAATCGTTAATACAATGGTTTATAATTTAGGCCTCCAACCCCTTTTTATTCAACATGCACTTTCACTAGTCAAAATAAACTGAGACCATCGATCTTGGATCTATATTTTTGGTCTAATCGTGTCTGTTGAATTTTCATTTGTAACCCTCTTTGTTCTTTTTGCATGTACACAAATATGGAAAAAAGATGCAGTATATAGGGTATCGAACCTAAAGTTAGGACTAAGTGACAAACAAAACTTGATTTGAATTGAACACAAACAGAGCCATTGTAAACCATTTCATATTGAACAAACAACTACAAGATCTACATTCTCTATCTACATTAGCAACGATGCTACATACCGATGACAATGTGGGGTCTATCCCTCCTTGATGCACAGGTGGGGTCGATCTCTCCTTGTATTTGTCTGATACTATGCACACTCTCCATAATGGAAGGTGGGGTAGGTCAATGTAGAGGTCAACGAGTTTGAAGTGGGTTTATTTGGTCGGGGGGTTTGGCACCATAGTGTGTTTTTTTATCTTTGAGTTTTGTTTATTTTATTTTTGTTTTATTTTTTGTTTGTTCTATAATTGTTATTTGTTTGTAATATAATTTATATTTAATAATAGTTAAAATCAATCAACACATGCTCAAAATGGGTTAGGAGGTTATAGGTTGATGGTTTATGAGAGAAATTAAGGTCAATGACTTCTAACCAACCAATGATGCATACAAGAATATGGCATAAAACTTAACAACAAACAATTAACCCATATAAGAAAATACGTTAAAGAGAATAAATCATAGAAAATATATAATCACATACCTCAAACTACATTTCAACAATTTAATATCATTGATCTTCTTCTTCTTCTTCCAACTCCGGATCTATATCATCTGGTATAAAATCCAGTTCAGAATCAATGTTGTAAGGATTGGGCATAGAAACATCATCATCAATGTCCTTTTTGATAATTTCATCGTCGATATGATCATTGAGAACATTTACATCTACATTTGGCTAAAGTTCTTTTTCTTCTTCGTCTAACACATCTAATTTCTCCTCTGCATCATCATCTTCTTCAATATGACCATCCCTTGGATCATATATAACAACATATGACCATCCCGCTTTACTTGGAACATATGAGTAAAATACTTGTTCACATTAGCTTGGAAGAACATAAAGCTCGGTACCTGGCTCAAACGTCCTTGTATTAACCATGGTAAATCCATTCTCATGCTCAATAATATTTCATTTAGGATCACATTGATTCATTCGTAACCTGTACCATTTGACCTCAAACATGACTTAAATTTAAAGGATTTAAAGTCACACTCAAGTATATCATTCAAATACCCATAGTATCTATTTTCAGATACCTATGGATTCCTGTCACTTCAATGTTGATGGGATTATAATGGGTCCATAAGCTTTCTTGGTTCACACATTGGATGTGGAATCATCATACTTTAAAATAAAAGAAAAAATCGCTCTATGCTACAATAAAGGCCACTTTTAAGTTTTAATACACATGTCAACAAACAAATTATTTACAAGACAACAAATTTGCTTGGCCTTCCCAATTAATATGCAAATTTATCAAACAAGATAATTACTTTGTCTTTACATCAAATATTCTTAAATGGATGATGTCTCATACTTTTCCTACTTAGATATATTTGATGCTCAGATCACATCATCAAATTCTGATCAAGCCGATTTCCAAGCCTTAAGATAATTCTACAAGACCTTAAATATTCATGTGAGACGTCTAATTATAATGATGATGATGATGAGAATTTGACCACTAGGGTTAGGGTTTTGTCCTAAGAAGTCAATATAAGCTAGAGTTTGGGAAAAACATTAGAGTAAAGAAGCGCTYGATCTAGATAAGGTTTTCTATAATTTGGAAACCCTAGTATACTTGGAGTGCTTGATGTGGAGAAGATAGGAGGAGATTATATTGTACACTTTGTGAAGCTAATGAAGGTTCAAAGGTGTACCCTTTGATGTGTTATATTTTATTCTTGTGGATATTTCATGGTATGGATATTAATAGTTTAGATCGCATTAGAAAAGAAGAAATTGCAGTAGATCTTGAGGCCTTTATCGAAGGGTGATAATTCTATCAAAATACTATAAAAATCAATGAATATATACTACTTGCTTTATAGGCCTCCATGGACATGACAATATAACATCACTGCATCAATTTATTATTATTTAGGTTAATATGTTTATGATTTGGATCTTCCCAAGACCCATGGAAACACGACTAGTTATTGTATTAGTGGGGATTCCATGAATTACATACTAAATGGGTGAGAGGCATTATGGCGAGTGTAGGATTCAAAAACTTGAAGTATGCAAACTAAATGCGATTCTATTTCCCATATTCACAAGAGTCGATAATGCTTTGGAAATAAATACTTGGGAACCTCTTGGACATTTCCCCTTATTCCAAGGATGGTACCTAGTGTAAAGTAGAGTATCAACAACTGATGGAGCTATCCCTTGGGGATAATTGGTGTTAGGGTTTTTAATTCAAGGGGCCTAGATTTAGATGTAAGTTATGTGTCCTCTCAACCCTATAAACCAAAATCTAGTATGACCATGAGGAATAGATAAGGCAATGTACTTCGATGAGCAGCAAGCCAAGTAAAAGTACTGGTATGGACCCTTTCCTTAGTCGATGAAACTCCAAATGTGGTGCAGAAGTGAAACAAGGAGGAGAATAGTCCCAACATGGAAGGGCCAGACACCAATCTCTGCAAGGATGATGTGTTGGGGTACTTTCTACTTCCATCTAATAATGTGTCGAAGGAGAAGAATTTTAACTCTCTCAACCTTGAAACCCCTATGAACCAACCTCAAACCCCAATCAAAGGGATAGAGAGGGAAATGGTGTCTGAAGAAGGATAGGCCAAGTACGGGTACTGGTCTTGCCCCTTCACTAAATCAGTTAAGCTCCAAATGCGATGTAGAAAGGAGACCGATATGAACACTATCTCAAGTCGAAAGGGTCAGGACCCAAACTCTACTAGGATGATATGCTGAGGGATTTTCTGCTTGCATCTAATGATTCCGTAGAGGAGAAGGTCCTGGAATCTCTCAACAGAGGTCCAATGAGAATCAAGTAAAGAAGGACCCCAAATATCTAAGCCATAGAGAAAAATGGGTCAGATAAGGGAGTCCATGAGGGAAATATTGGATGATATGTCCTAAAAATGGTGTCGAAAGCACTATCTCTTGAGAAGAAAAATGATTTGTTTTCCTTGTTGATCCAAGGCCAAGGGGTTGGCTGGAAACTAAAGCAGGGTCCTAAGAATTGCACCCCCAAGTATGTGTATGTGATGGTTATCTCAATCTGCTCCCATCTAAAGAAGAAATGGAGGTCCATGGTCTTCTACAACCCATTAGATATCGTAACCTTGGTTTTACCCAGGTCAACCATTAACTGTTGAAGGTCACAAAAGAGAGCTAAGGCATATGACTATCTTTGTATCCCCAATGGATATGATGCTAGGAGGATCACATCATTAGCGAAGAGTAGGAAGGATATCTGAACCTGGTGAAGGATTCACCCATCACTGTCATGGATATGATCATGAATAAAGGTCTCCAACTCATCAATGTAAATCTTAAACAAGGTGGGGGACATGGGGTAACCTTGTTATACCCCAATGGTACTCGTGATGAAATAAGATATCTTGTGAACTATGCAGATATGAACAAGGACCGACTCATATAGGCGCATAATGGTAGTCAATAGGGTCTGGGAAAAATGCCAATGTCTCCGAGCCTCCAAAATAAGGATTCTTGCAGGATCGAATCAAAATATTTATGAAAATATACAAAGAAACAATAGAATTTCAAAGAACTATGATGTGCCTGCTCAATGATGGCCTAGAGGGTAAATATTTGATTAATGGTTTGATGAGTAGTTCATAATATTTCATGTCCCCTAGCTCTGAGGGATCTCTGCTCAATCTCGATAGAGAGCTTCATATGGAGAACGATAACATAGAGGTTCAAGAACACGTGGCCCACCATGATTGTTTTGTAGTTGTTGGTATCTGAACCGAGGCTCTATTTATGTATAGGGTGAATGAAGTGATGTGACCATGCTGATGGAAAACCTGTATAAACCACATGGTTGAAGAGATTAGCCAAGTGAGAAACCAGAGCT
>SNQJ01S0075016.1:65938-75971 GCA_010110895.2 Picea sitchensis
GGGGGGCTTCCCTATCAATCAACTAGGATCACTTCATGTGGTAGGAATGGGATTAAAAAGAACCTAGACACTATTGTAATGGAAAAATAAATGTAAAATATGGGCTTGGGATTATGAGTGAATAGGAGACTAATGCCTATATTGCTTGGGCTATGTGCTCTAAGACACTCTTGAATATTTTTCCTCTTGTCTTGTTTGTTTAAGTCCCAAGAATCATAAATATTTCTTGGATGAGCATAAAACTATGGAATATGAAACCTTGCAAGGATTATAAGGAGGCTAATTCTAAAGAAATTAACCTAAGTATTAAAAAGTAAATCATATACTAAAACTAGGTTAAGGAAATGAAACCATGTACCCCCAATACAATATATCTAGCCTAGAATTTGACAAAGAAATGAAATAGAAAAATGCTTCATACCTCACTTGTAGTGTTTTCCTTGTAATAGCTCTTTCCTTAATGAAAAATTGCAACTCAAATCCTTCTATTATTACCCTATAACAAATACTAAAGAATAGACAATATTACACAATAGTTTTGCAAAGGTGAGACAAACTTCTTCCTATTATTCTCCTCTAATCCAATCCATATTGAAAATGGAGTGAGAAAATCCTTATATAGATTTTAGTTGAACTCCTCTAAAATAAAATATTATTTTCCTCATGAGACTCTCCATAGAAAATATTACAAATATTTACAACAACTACCTAGGTGGGAAAATTAGGTAAAAATCCATGGAAAACACTAAATAAATGTGATGCCATGTGTCATCCTCCTCCTCCTTCTAGCTCACGCAAAGGCAAATTTTGAGTGCTATTTGTCCTCCCCATTCTTTAAAATAATAATAAAAAGGCTTGGTCAAATAGGTAGGGAGAATTTCTAATCGTGTGCATGAATGCCAAGTGTAAAACTCCATGATGAGAGTACTTTTCTAGAAATAACCACTTCCAATCATAATAATAATATTCCTTGGGTGAATTTCCAAATAAATGAGCAATTTACCAAGTGTATAACTTCATTTACAAGGGATCTTTCCTATAAATGCATGCAATTCCAAGTGTAATTATTTAGTGCATCTTCTAGAAGTCATTTAACCAAGAAATAATAAAATATACCTGCATGAAATAGTGCACCCCTGTAAATTGTGCATTTGTGTCCACTTTGACCAAGTCAACCTTGAATCTATCACCCTAGAAGGGGCGCCCTTGAGACTTGTACAAATGGGTCTTCATAAAATTCAACTTATCTCCTTGAAAATTGTGCAAATGGGCACCCTTTGACCAACTCAAACCATCACTAGTCACTTCACATGTGTGCAAGGTGTGAACAATGTTATGTAAGAAGTGGATAAGTATTCACAGTGGAGTGCACCACCTATGGATGTGTGCATGAGTGGATAAGGTAGATGAGTTGGATGGCTAAAAAATTAGGATGCATGGCTAAGAAGCTCTTATTCAAATATAAATCCAAATAAATCCTCAAAACTTAGCTTAAAGGATAAATATGTATCATGAAAAGTATATGACATGTGAACAAGGATAATAATTATGAGGCTAGGGTGAATTGGTTTTTTTCCATGTGTTTTTTCCTCAACATATATTCCAAAGGGAGAAGTATTGACTTAATTTGTGTAACTCGTGGACATAAGGTTATATTTCCTAATGGCCTATAAAATTCTATATTTCCTTCTTTGATATGATTGGGGAGGATTTGTTAAGAGTAGTGTAGGAAACGTGATTACACATATTTTTTTCCAGGTAATATAAATGCAACCTTCCTTGAATTAATTCCTAAAATTGATCATATGTCACCTTTCAATGACTTTAGGTCGATCTCCTTGTGCAACATAGTTTATAAGATAATTTCCAAGGTAATATATTTAAGAATCAAACCACTTCTATCATATTCGATCTCAAAGGAACAATTCAGCTTCATGAAAGGAAGGAATATTCACGAGGCCATTGGTGCGACCCAAGAAATTTTTCATAGTTTAAATGTTCATAACCGTCCATCCATTGTCATCAAATTGGACATGTTGAATGCATATGACAAAGTCTCTTAGACTTTCTTCCATCTAATTCTCTTACATATTGGGTTCTCCCTAAGAGTTTTAGATTGTATTATGGCAAGTATCACTTCAAATCAGATGGCGGTTCTAATAAATCATTCTATTGGCTCATTTTTTAAGTCACCTAGGGGATTGAGGCATGTATTCCCTCTCTCCCCTTTTCTTTTCTTGTTGATTGTTGAAGGTTTGAGTAGATGTATGTTGGAGGAAAAAATATGTAGAACAGTGAGAGGAATAATGTTTGGCAGAATGGAGACTCTAACACAGTTACTCTTCATGGACGATATATTGATTTTCTATTATGGTAGTGAGTGGGAGGTGAGGCAGGATATGGAAATCATGAATTTTTACTTTACTGCAACTGGAATGGTGGCAAACAAAGACAAATCTATTTTTTACTCTTGCTCTATGGAGGAAGAGATTTTAACTAGATTGTATAATTTGATACCTTTTTCTCACAAGATTTTGGATACAGGTTTAAAATAACTTGGTTTCTCTATCGATCCAAATCATTACTTGAAATTTGACTAGAATTGGTTGGTAGTGAGAATAGAGAAGATGATTTCTTTTTGTTCAGCAGTAGGCCGCTCAAACAATTTCAAGCCCTACCTCTGTTTGTCATTTGGAGCTTGTGGACTGCTAGAAAATTAATTATTTTTGAAGGGAAATGGATCCCTGAGGATATCGTGGTGGCGAGAGCAATCCACTCTTTCAATCTTTACTCAAAATATCCTAAACTTCCAACTATTAGACATGTTGACATTATTTTTTTTGATAAATCAAATTCGTGGGATTTATTTGATGAGATGGAGCAAGAGAATGTATGTTGCCTTGGATCATACATCTTAATGATCTGTCAGTCATATATTTCAAAGAAAATGTTGGTCAAGGGACAAACAATAGAGCATAATTTATTGCTTTGTTCTATCTCTTACTGAATGCATTCAAAAGAGACATACCCATTGCTACAGTGCTTGGGAATTCTCTATTGGTTATCAACTCGATCAAAAATGTCTCGCAAGTACACAATATTCATCTACTCTCGTTGGTTCAACAAACAAAGGATATCTCTCAAACACATTTTCAGATTGATGTCAGGCATGTATATAGGGAGTTAAATATGCAAGAAGATAAACTTTCAAAGGAAGGCCTTCTCCTTCAGGTTGGTTCATTTTCAATGACATCCTCAATGGAAAATGAAGAAGAGGTAATGGTAGGCCTCCTAGATGATTTGGTATCTTCATAATTGTGATATTTTTATGTTTGTAATTCTTTTTGTGAGATCAAGAATAGGCATAATTTAGCTTGTTTTCATGAGTGAAATTTGTAGATGTGAATCAATCCTTTAAGGACAAAAATGTTTTGAGAATTTTTCTAGGACAATTCCATAGGCACTTATGAATGTACCTTTAATTTCTTCTCGAAAATATAGGCACCTATGAAATGTACTTTTAATTTCATCTCAAAAATAAAGTATGAATTTTTTCCATGGGAAAAAAAGGTTATGTTTCCTAGTGAATTTAGAAATAAAACTTAAGAAAACGGGCCTCAATGGAGAATTATAACATTTAATTATTAATAAGCTACTTTTTCAGTTCAATATGTGTCAAAAGGGAGAGTTTCTAGTCTCATGTGTACCACATGGACTTTAAGTTACAACTCCTAATGACCAATTAGAAAGTTAAACTTAGGGAAAAGGTCTCAATGAAGAATTATAACAATAAAGTGCTAATAGACCAATACTTAGGCACTCAACCTAAGGTTTAGGATTTTAAATTTTTAATTAAATATCCAAATCAATTAGGTGTGTTAACATTGGAAATAGTGAAAATACAAGAATTGAGGAGTTATTATAAGGTAAGACTTAGGGATTTAAGCTAATTATGCCTAGTACCCCCTCACATATAGGGGTAACTAGAGGATATTTTTTTACTATGATCCACATCACAAAAAGTTCCAATGTTGCCAGTCAATATTCTCCACAAACAAATGACCACAAATGCCACCCACTTTATGCTCATCTCACGCACATCGAACAATATGGGGCATGACACACATGATGTACCTTGTTTTAATTATTCATATTAAGTGTTAATGCCCAATGTATTTTACATGAAAATAGTGGCCATGGGTTGAGTCAGATGATGTATCATGATTCTTTGAATTTATGCCTTTTTTCCTTGGTTCACCTTTGTGGTCATCATCAACTCCTAGTCCATTGTTATCACTCTTGGGTAGATTTTACTACTAGGGAGCCTTGATAGGGGTAAAGTGTCCATATCCCAATCCATACATAAAATGATCTCTCTTTCCAATCTCCATTATCCCTTCTTTTGGGTCGGTTTTCATATGTCACCCATATAGGTTCATTCTTCATAATCCCATGAGAAGAAGGAGATAGAATGCTCAAGGTTGATACATCTTGTTAATAAAAAAGAAAAAGAAAAAATAAAGAGCTATACTCAAAATGCAAAGAAAAAAAAACAAGCAAAGTCAAGAATAAAAAGCATGAGATCTTCCCCCTCACTAAGAGGCCACGACCTCAAGTTGTTGATTAAGGTTGGTTGTCATTGATGTCAACCCTTGAAGAAAGCCCCGCAGCACAAAGGTTTGGGTAATGGACCCAAAATTGTTTGATGTAAAGATGACTCATTATTGTCTTGTCATGGTTGATAAGAAGTAAATATGGATGAACTCCAAAGTGGTCCGCTTATGGTGAAATCTCTCATGGGAAGACGCTTTGCGGAGTAAGAGAACCCATGCCTAATTGTGGAATAATGAGATGAAGGATAGTGAATTTGTCAGGGAAACTATCCTACATGGGTATTTATTGTCATGCCATTTCCGGTGGTATGTGGAACATCACATAACTCCTCACATTTAGAGAGTTATGACCATGTGAAGTTGGAGAACCCAGGTTTGGGTAATGGACCCAAGTTTGTTTGATGGATAATGATATGATTTTTGATATATTTGAATGTAATACTATTCTAGATGGATAGTACATGCCATTCCATTTCTGGTGGTATGTAGAACATCACATAAATCCTCACGGTTTGAGAGTTATGGCCTTATGAAGTTGGAGGACCCTCATATGTCATCTAGAAGCCCCAAAAGGTCAAAGTAGTCAAAGTGGTTTAAGAGTTTTTAGAAGTTAAATAATAAAGTGAAGTGATGAGTGTACTACGATTCAAAGTGAATACAAAATAAATTATTTAAATAATAAATTCAATGGAGAAATTAGAAGTGGGTTAACCCTAAAATAAGGAAAGTGGGCAAAGTGACCTAGAAGATGTTTTTAAGGAAGTTACTTGGAGAGTATAAATAAGAGGCAAGGCTCTCTCATTTAAGAAACAATTGAGAATATTGAATACCTATAGGTTTCTGAGGTAACCAAAGGATATCTAAGCCGAATTTTTGAGGGAAGGTGAAGAAAATAAGGCCAGAATTCAAGGAAGGATAAATTCTTTTGATGATGCTTTCTAAGGTATGTTATTTACAGGTCATTTCACCATTTGCGCAATAAAGTTTTTTCTAGAATGATTCAAGCCATGAAATTTCTATGCCATTGAAGAAACATATCCAAGTATCTGTGGTAAAAAATTCATCTTGTGGGTTGTTTTATTTTTGGAGTTACACTCCGTGGAAAATAGGGTTTGTGGCTAGTCCTGAAACTAGTCAAAAACAAGTGTTTAGGGTAAAAACATCCTAACTTCTTCATAACAGATCCAAATTTAGTAAGACCAAATGTGTTGGTTATAGTACAGTCTATAGTATGATGTGTAACAATTTCAAATCGATTCAACAAATTCCGTGCGGGGAACGCTCTACAAGGTCACTCTCTAGGATAAGCCATAATTCAACAAGGTATGCCATTTTTTATATAAATCCTTTACTGAGAGGTTCCAAGTAGTGAAACCTGGAGGAATTGCATAAAACACACTGAATAACATTGCTTATCAGTTTCAGATATTCATTCATTACAGGTACAAATTTAGGATTAATTCAAGTTAGGGTTGTTGACTAATCCAAAACTAGGCATGTGAGACTAAAGAAAAGTTTGATGAAAATGCTAGTCTCTTGTTGTTAAAGTTAAGGAAGGTTTGCAGGAATGTGATCATATACACTAGGTATATTACATAGCTACAAATCAGATTTGGATGATGAAATAGATGAGGGCTTTTGGTTGAGGTACATGTTGAATACATGGTTGAGACAAGTAGTTGATGAGTTGGCACATACATGAGGTGTATAGTTGATGATTTCTAGATTAATTCAAGTTAGGGTTGTCAATTAATCCAAAACTAGGTATGTGAGACTAAAGAAAAAGCTCTGATGAAAATGCTAGCCTCTCGTTGTTAAGTTAAGGAAGGTTTGCGGAATGGACTACAAGCACACTAGGTATAATAAGGCTAGCTACAACTTCAGATTTGGATGATGAAATAGATGAGGGCTTTTGGTTGAGGTACATGTTGAATACATGGTTACTGCTAGTTGATGAGGCTAAGTACATACATGAGGTGGTTGAAGTTGATGATGTGTTGGTACATATTGGATGAGTCATAGTTGATGAGAAGCTGACACATGACGGTAAGACACTTGCACATGGTGGTTGGATGCACTTGTTTATGGTACAGGTATTTATTGCGTTGTTTGAGATAGGTTGGTGCATGGTTGATGCACTTGTTTATGGTATAGGTTGATTACAAAAGTTGGAGTACGTGCTGGATGCATGTTCAGCTTATTGGTACAGCTTCATACCGTATATATCATGTTGATAGTGGGTGGACAAGGTCCACTATCTCTACTTCTACTGTGATTTGCTAGACCTGCAAGGGACGTGTGTGGTTGTAGTCGAAGAACATAGGAGGCTGTAGCCTCCTTATGGTTGTAGAGAGATAATTAAGCTCTGGAGCTTCCTTTAGGTTGTAGCCCCGAGAAACTAGGGTTGGAGCCTCCAGCTATACCCCGAAACAAAGGAAGTTGGTGCTCTAATGAATGTAATTTTCAAGAGATATAAGAAAAGCATTCCGGTTTTTCCCTTGCTTCCACTTTAAAACATCAGGCAATCGTATGTGAAGGATTGTTCATTTGTTCATTGCTCATTATTGGATGACACTATACATTGACATAACACTTGATTATTTGTTAAAAGGCGATCACATTTATTATCATTCACCCCCGCCTGAATCCAAATAACAGACGCATCCGTCTCTTCCGAACGGGCTTTAACCACCTAGCAGATCATGGAGAGAACAACTTGTATAAAGATGAATACCACAATTTGATGGACAAAAGTATGTTTCTTTGGAGCATAAGGATGAAGACATATATAAGCATGTGCAATGTGGATTTGAAATTTGTCAATCAATTTTAGATGGATACACATCACCAACAATTCCACCACAACAAATGACAAAGAAGTGAAAACCGATCGCATTACCAATTCCAAAGACACAAATTCACTTCTTAATGGTCTCAATGAAATGATATTCAACAAAGTTGCACATTGAATCCGCTTAAAGATATTTGGGACAAGCTTCAAATTTTTATGAAGGAGATACAAAAGTCAAAGAGCAAAGCTTCAAATCCTATAGGGGCTTCTATTAGAACAATCAAGTAAAATGAAGGAAGATGAGAATATTGTAGCCTACTTCTTACGAGTTGATGAAACAGTGAATGCAATCATAGGATTGGGAGAAGAAATTGAAGAATCTGTAATTGTTCAAAAGGTACTAAGATATCTTCCTATGAGATTTAACCCTAAGATATCAGCACTAGAAGAAAGATCGGATCTAAACTCAATAAGCATGGACAAACTGCATGGAATCTTCACAGCATATGAAATGAGAACTGAACATGAAAATCTAGATGTAAAATAAGCAACCTTCAAAGCATCCAAAAGATCAAAGAAAAAGAAAGAGAAACAAGAAGAATATAGCAGCAAGAGTGACCTCTCGAAAGATGATGAAGAAGTGGCCAACTTCGTCAAAAGACTGAACAAGGGAACCGACGGTAGGTATAGAGGTAAGATTCCTTTAATTTGTTTTAATTGTGATGGTATTGGTCATTTTTCTAACAAATGTCCTCATAAGAAAATGATAAATGATGAAGTTTACTCAAAAGGAAAACAAACATATAAAGGCAAAAGAACTACAAAGAAAGTTTTCAAGAAAATCCTATGCACCAAAGAAGACATCTCATCATTGGATGAAGATGAAGTTAGTGACAGTGAGACATGAAGAGTTCTATTCATGGCAGTAAAAGACTCTGACAAAGAAGACTCCGAAGAAGAATATGAAGAAGCCGAAGAATAAATTAAAGAAGCAGAAGTTGACTTTCGAGAAGAATTAAAGTGTGTCATAGAAGTTATCAAAAGAGAAAAGAAGAAGAACAAGAAACTACAAGAAGAACTAGACAAGAAACAAGACACTCAAGAACTAGAACAAATGATCACAAAATTGAAAGTCCAAATAGAAGAAGATAAAAGAATTGAAGAAGCACTCAAAGAACAACTAGAAGAAAATGACAGGACCATTGGAAACTTGGAAGCAAAGATTGTAACATTAAGAAAGGATATTCAAAAGAAAAATATGCATAATAGCTCAAAAGTTTTGGATGACATTATCATCAGTCAAAAATACCATTTTGACAAGACCATAATTGGATACAATCAGACAGAAAAGGGATCAAGATCCAAAACAACAGAGCAAGAAACCTATCAAAAAAGCTATGCAGAAACAATCAAAGGGGATAGGAAGATATACAAATAAGATTACAGGGACACTCCTCCACTGAGAATATTCAAATTTTAGAACCAACAAATGACAGATAGGCCTCAAGAAGAAGAAGGATTCACAAGAGCACTTCCTTTCAAAAGATCTTCAACTCCCAGGTATCAAACTATATTTTTTGGTTTATGTTATGCATGTAATAATTTTGGACATAAATCTGTGAATTGCAAAGCTAACAACAGGAACAACAACAAATTTGAGAGTTATACACAAAGGGGTTATTCAAGAAGGTCTAGTGAAACACAGAGAAGAAATTACAACAAGTTTGAATCCTTGAGCAATGAAGTGGAATGTTACAAATGTAACAATTTTGGACATGTGGCCAAAGAGTGCAGAATGACAATACCTCCTAAAGAACCTCAACAGAACAACAATAGTCACAAACAAGAACCAAAAAAAGGACATGGATAAGAAAGCAAGATCAATATAGCAATGAAGAATGCACACTCGTTCTACAAGCTAAGCAGAAGAAATGTGGTTGGTATATTGATAGTGGGTGTTCAAAACACATGACAGATGATAGAGACAAGTTTCTTACATTACGAAAGGAAAGATATGGATCAATCTCCTTCAGAAATGATGATTAAGCCAAAATCATTGGAAAAGGCACAATCCGAATTGGGAACAAGAATGAAAAGGAAAAAAATGTTCTACTAGTAGAAGATATGAAACATAATCTTCTAAGTGTGAGTCAAATGTGTGACCAAGGTCATACATTTACTTTCAATTCAAAAAAGTGTGAGATAAGAAAATAAGTTTAAGGGAAATTGGTTGCTACAGCTGCAAGAACTTCAAACAACATATATGTGTTAAGTGAAATTGGAAATGAAAAATGTTGTCTAGGAAAGGAAAATGAAAGTTGGCTATGGCATAGAAGAATGGGTCACATACATTTTGATAACCTTGTCAAAGTTAGCAAAAGAGAAGCAGTAAGAGAAATTCCCCAGATCACGAAACCAACCAACACTTTATGCAAGCATTGTCAATAAGGAAAGCAAACAAAGACCATGTTCAAATCAAAGGAATATTCAATGACAAGACCACTGGAAATTGTGCATATTGATCTAGTTGGACCAACTAAAACAAAGGGATTAAAAGGTGAGAAATACTTTATGTTGTTAGTTGATGATTATACAAGAATGACTGTAGTTTTCTTTCTCAAGAATAAGT
>SNQJ01S0075017.1:26248-37162 GCA_010110895.2 Picea sitchensis
TTAGGACCATGGGAATGTAGCAGTATGACACTACCATCTATCTGGTCACCAAACCAGGGTAGTGGATCTTGGTGGCATAGCCAAGAGAAAGGGGGTCTCATCATGAGCCAACCTTCTTATGTCTATGAAATGATTGTGGGTAATGTTGTCACCTTTGGTCACCAATCAATGACAGTGTCCCTTAGTTCTTCCCTTGAAGCACAAAACAAAAAGCAATAAGACTAAGAATAAAAGGTATTGAATGGGATAGGAAACAATGGCATCCATGATAAGGTGCAACTCGCCCTCTAAAGAGGCACCCACAGGAAAGACCTACATTTCCCTGTTATCAGTTCACCCTATGCCAAAACAGTTCCCATGGCACCTCACACACACACATACATGACCTATATTGGCTCTCACTTGGGAAACACCCCAAACTTAAGGAGGATTATCCCAATAGGACATCTTGAGATCCTCTCCAAACCTGACTTGTTAAACTGCATAACGTCTTTGAGCATTTGTCTGGGTAAAGGGGGGTTTAATGCACATGTTTGGGTAATTTGATTATTAGATGTGATTGACATTGCTGTGACCCCTACGACTTATGAGTCCCTGGAGGGCATACTTGTTGTTGTTGCAGAACTTTTCCTGGTGGATAGTTACATATGGGGGAATGATTAGGTCAGACCTTTATGGGGCTGAAATCCCAACAGATGGATGTTGTGACCCCAGCAGTGGGAAAGAGAAACCAAAGGTTGGCA
Organism: Picea sitchensis; assembly: GCA_010110895.2. Classification (NCBI taxonomy): domain Eukaryota; kingdom Viridiplantae; phylum Streptophyta; class Pinopsida; order Pinales; family Pinaceae; genus Picea; species Picea sitchensis. Next base: position 26,992 of record SNQJ01S0075017.1, read on the forward strand.
CCAAGAAGAAAGAAGGGTGTTGCACCAGGTACACTCTGACATACCTAGACCCAAGGGGGTTTTTCCTTTCCTCCTAGACATTGACCCTTGAGAGCACATGACATCATCTTTTTGACCTTGACGTCACCTAGAGTTAGGGTTTGCAATTATGATGGGAAATTGTGTGCTAATTGGCACATGTGGTAGCATTCAGGGACTTTGGAGGCAAAACATCCTGCACTTGAGGCCTAATGTTCCACCTTAGGGGCCTAATGTCACCCTAGAAGGGCATGACATCACCCTTGAAGATGAAATTTGGGTTCAATTAATGACATTTTTGTAAAAACTGGATTTTGAATGTAATTTGGCCATGTCGGCCTTTTTGTGACCTAACTGTAATTAAATGTCACTGATATTGTATAAATAAGAGATAAAACTCCCATTTTTATCATCATCTCTCATCACATAAGTGTGTGGTCTGAAATTTGGCCCTCTTTAAGGGTTATTGGCTGAAACTAAGTGGTGCGCAACTTCTTGGTGAGGCAAATCTTGGTGTATTTTGAAATTTTTTCATTATGGAGGATCTTCAACTAGGGTTTGGCTTGATTATTCTTGGTGAAGTAAGTAGAAAATATGCAATTTGTTTATGTTAAATGCTTGTGGTAATTTTTACTTGGTTCATGTTAAAGATTATGAAATTGCTTTCTCAAAACATAAGTTATTATCTTTTTCTCTATAGTCTTCCACTTGTTGAATTTCTCAAAGTACATCTTGTTTAGAAGTAGCTACTAGAGCCATACTTACTAGCACTCTAGTAGCCTTTCTCTAATTTCCTATTGCATATATTAATTCCAAATTGTCTAAGGAAAGAGAAAACTGCTAGGGCCTAAGCCTTCTTACATCCTAGCCGATTTTCTATTAAGGACTTGGGTGTTTTAGGCCTTGGGCTACCAACACCTCCTCCATCCACTCCATCTCCCATGGACAAGCACTATCATTTCTATTTTTCTCTAATATTTTTTACTGCTATTGTTGACTCCATATACCCTAAAAGGCACCAGTTTACTCACCTTGGTGATTGATTTGCTCAAACAACTCTCAAACAACTTTCCTTGAAACTTTTTCCAACTCTTACTAATCTTAAAATAGATTAACTCCCTAACAAAATTGATGGTGTTTCAAAATATTGCTACAACCATATTACAACAACAAATTCACCTCAAAAAGTGACATTAAGATTTTATTAGACATTGCCAACATTTCTTTTGACAAGTTGCCATCACTCTGTCAAATTAGGTCGATATTCTCTTGTCTTTTCTAAGCATTTTTTAAGCATAATTACTGTGGCTATTACAAAAAATTCATTTTTTCTATAGATAATTACTTTGTTGTAGTATTACATCAGCTTATTCATTTCTCAAAGGTTCATGGTTTTATGAAGCACTAACATCATATGGTACCTTGAATTTGCATGATTTTTCTATTGTTGTCTTGTTCTGGGAAGGTACACCTCATTTATCTTTTGCTTCATCTCTATAAGACACAAATAAACCTTTGAAATTAAGTGTCTTGTGAGAGGGGGGGAAATTTCCTACCTTATCCTTCTCAAACCCTCAGGTCACTGGGGACGTCTCCCCTGGGGTGCATTGATATACCCCTAAATAGAAAGGGGTTTCCTATTAAGGTGGTAGTGATAGGTCACCCCCTGTTACACCAATATTGCATCTACTTTATTTCAGCTTTAGGCAAGTACATATTGTAATATAACACACCCATATGACAAAGAGCTCATGCCCATGTCCTTAACCCATTTTCTATAAAAAGGATTTGCGCTTATCCCCAAATCTTTCCCAAAGGACCCATGTGACCGGGGCCTAGGAAACCTACACTAGTCTGAAAGGAGCTAGCTCTTTCAGCTTTGGGACTTCGGGACTTGTGACTCCACAATCCTTGAAAACAACCAAAGGAAGAAGTCATGAATTGATGAGGTTCGTCAATCTAGGGATCCAGTGCAGATTCCTCTTATCCATTAGATTGGCCTTAGGAAGGGAAGCATTAAGATCTTCAGCGAAGTCCTACTTCGCGAGAATAGGAGTGGTCTAATGCCGAAACTAATGAATGTTGGAGTCGCAGAGTAAATTGGGATTGTTGATAATGGAGGGACACATGTCCACAGATCAATGATTATCTATAAGTCTAAGTATTTGGTGGTATAGGGATGCACGAGTTTCCTTAGAGCTCTACAAGCCAAAGTAAATCCTAGCTGTGGATGCTAGGTACATGTGGAGATAGATCTGGCATTGTCCGAGGGAAAGCCAATAGATACACATTGAACTCTCGAATTCCGAACTTCTAAAGTGATGTGGACTATTAATCCTTGGATCCTTTGAAATTCCTACCAGTCGTCGATCTAAGAATCCCACCCTCAATTACCCAACTAACCGAGAATGTGTCGTGGAGTGACACGTGGCCCCTAATTGTCCCCAATCTAAGGTTTTATATCGAATTAGAGTTTTCGAATGAGAGGGAATGTGGAAAGTGATCCCATAGTCCAAAGACTTAGTACTCTAAAGCAACCTCAATAAGAACCTATCGAATGTGAAAAACCTCTGAAGTCACGAATGTCAAAATTAGTTGTTGGTAGGATGAGAACACTTGACGCTATATTAGAGAGTCTAGAGACTTAGCTCTTGGGGAATTCACAACATGATGAGTTGGAAATATCCAAAGTACGGAGCTACAAAGTAATGAGAAACATAGATTTATGGATCTATGTGGACTCCTACTGACCGTGAGATCGAAGGGCTGGGAAGTTATCAGTCCAAGATGACATGGCATGATGACATCATTCGATGTGACATGGACCAACATTACATGTGCCACATGTCATATGGATATGGATGATTCACAAACCCTTTATGACTACTAGAGAATGACATGTGTAACCCCCTAATGAGGACACATGTCACTCCCTAACCCTTTTCGCATGTTAGCTCCTAATTTGTTCCCACCTGATCGACGTGGCTGGTGATGTAGAATGAAAAGAAGGGACTTTCAAAGTAAAACTATGAACGTCGATCATCGAATCGATAAGGCCATGTGGTGATATTTAGGACTTCGAGGGTTAGGAAAAAGGAGTGTTCTGCACCAAATGATGAAGCCCCCTTTTTAACCATAGGATCTCGGTGGAGGACGTGGAACGTTGATTCCCTCGGTTGTTCGATGATCTAGGAATTCAACAACAACGTTGGAACTCCCAAATTCTAGGATTTCCAATGTGCCAAAAAATTCGCTAAGCATACTCTTAGCCCCCAGTTTTCAGCCTGAGGTCACGAGGAGGAACCGACTAGCTGGTTTAAGCATGTAGTGGGAGATGTAAACTTCGAGGGAGAAGAATAAGAGGGTTTTTATTAGTAAGGGACCGAAAAGGAACCGAGGAAAAGAAAAAATTTGATGCTCCATCCCTAGAAAAGGTATTTAAGGGGTTGGGTGTGTTACAAATTGGTACCAAAGCATGGAAACAATACTTGTCCTTATTGGGCTCATGTATGAGTCGCATAAAAATATTATTAGAGAACTTATGGGGTAAAACCCTACCTTACCCCCCTTCTATAAGGATCATACCTTAACCTCTACTGAAGAGAGTAACGAAACCTTCCACTATTGATAGATGTGTTGGAATTCTGCACTATATGTTTCTAATGTTTCCAAATAAAAACGTTGATTTCACTTTGCAATGATATGTGTTGTTCATGAATTAGTATATTAGTAAATAACATAAAATGTTTTATCAACAGTCAAGCAGTCAATAAAAAACAAGAGAACTACAATGTAAATGATGGTGACACGTCGGGAGTTGGGGGAGAGCTCCATTAATAGAGAGGAAGAATCTGATGAAAGGAGGGTGGTGGAAACCCCTCTAGATTTGGATGGCACTGTAAGAAGACTTATGGTAAAATTACATGGTTATAAGGCTAACAATGAAAGGATGATAAGGGAGCAGGAAAAGCAAGCTGAAATTAATGCAGTCTTACTGCAAAGTCTATCATATATACAAAGGAAACTGCAACATGGTCTAGTTTCTAGTCATGTGGACAAACATCATACTAATAAAACCCCAAGTCCACCTGAGATACAAAAGCATGGTCCAGAAAGTGGCCACACCAAGAGGAACACCTCAAAGAAGGCCCAACATGGAGCCAAGAGACAGTCAATGGAAGACTCCTCTGGTAAGGACACTTACAACTCCAAGGAATATTCTATTGGAAAAACTATTTCCAATTCCCAAACGAGAAGAAAGAAGAAGAAACAATCCAAGAGTGGTGGAGATGGAAGGTACGATTTCCAACCATCATGTTTCCATTTTAATTTAACTTGGTTCTAATTTGAGTTATGTTTCCCCCTAAACTATTGAAAAATGTAAATTGCAACAAGTTAAACATGTTAAATCATGGGTGGTACAGCTAACCATTGGGACGAAAAGAAAAGTAACAGAGGTCATACCAACATGCCAATTTGTTATAAGTGGGTTTCCCACCCAAGTGAATCTAAACATACTTCCTCTAGGATCTTATGATCTATTGATTGGCATGGATTGGTTGGCTGCCCACAAAACCAAGTTGGACTATTACAATAAAAATTTGGAGTGTGAAAATGAAGAAGGAAGAAGGGTAACCCTACAAGGGATTCAAAATCATGTCTCAGTGAGACAAATATCAACCCTCCAAGTGTAGAAGTATTGCAGAAAGGGATGTCCCTTGTATGAAATACAAGTACTAAACTCTATTGAGAATGACAAACCCAGCCTAGAGAGTCATCCCATATTAATAGAATATAAATATTTATTCCCAGAAGAGGTACCAGGTCTACCTCCCATAAGGGATATTGAATTTTCAATAGAACTTGTACCATGAGTAGTGCCAATGTCTAGAACACCCTATAGAATGAGTACACCAAAGCTAGTTGTTGGCAGCCAATTAATTTTTTAATTGCTCTTAAAAAAAGATGCCTACACCTCTTGTCTTCTAAACAACAAATCATCGTCGCATTGTGCAACTAGACATTTGTTTCATTTGTGCAACAATTGAAATTTGGTTTCGATTCAGTTTTCACAACTGAAAGTGTGAAAACACCTCTTTCGTTGTTTGGACTATCGTCGTCTTTTATTGATTTTTCTAAAAGACACTTGACCATTGGTTTATCACATGACTACAAAAGTTTTTTTTTTTTTTAAACTTATGTCCTTGGGCCTACTCTTACCTTGATTACACATTTGGATCTATTTGATTAATAAGCCATTGAGCATGAAKAWTTAYTGGTTACATTTGATTCTATGAAGGTCATGATTGATTTTGGTCTTATACGTTTTGATACTTATTGCTATGAGCTCTTGACTTATTGATTATATGAGATTTTTGGTTGCAATGTTYTAAAAAAMYTTGAAATATAAACATTTGAATGCGCCACAAATGCATTGGCAATATTATGAGTTTGATTTAATATGAAATGGAAATGGTTTGAGTTTCACAAAGGTGCATTGATTAATCTTTTGGATTTCAATTTTATAAGTTTGAATCGTTGCTTGGTACATTGTGTTGTGAGTTTGATTCTACATTGAACTATCATAGTTTCGAACTGTACATTGGCACGATTTGATTAACATTGGTCTAAGTGTTTGTTAATATGATTGATATGATGAATCGTTGGTTAATGTTGGATTGAACTATACACTTGGCGCATGATTATAACATATCGTGTTGTTGGATGGCACGTCGATATGGTTGTACACCTATTTGGTTGGCCGATACATATGGTTTAAACGATTATGATTATGGATGGAATAGCACTGTACTCAGTTATTAATACACTGCATGGCGGTGCTAATCCCACCACCTTCATACGCTTGCAATTAATCCTTGCCTCTTAGAGCGCTGAAGTTGTTAAGCCTTATCGTTTTTCAACCCTGTGCATTGTTTTGTTCGGTTCAAACCCTACCATGCATAGAAGCCATGGCTCCTGTCGTAAGGGCCGAGCCCAACGGGTGCCAAGCACTGCTAATGTTTGATGGCGCTTATAGTGACCTAGAAAAATTTGGATGGCTCTCGTTCATAAGGAAATTTGATGGGTACAGTCCTATCGTGGCTCGGCAATTTGCATTATCATTCGATGGCTGCCGAGCCAAAGTTGGAGATGTGCAACTCGAAATCAATGAACAATTTCTTAGCTCAGCAACCAGCCTGCCTGTTACGGGACAAAAGTGGTCCAAAAGTTGTAAGGTGGATGATGTCCTGTGGACATTGTTATTCCAGTCTCGAACGGTGAATTCCTACGACAAAGGCTTGCCTGCAAAAATGTTAAAACCACGCTGGTATGATCTCCTAATGATAATCAAGCAATTAATTACTTGTGAGGGCAGGCACGGGTTCGTTTTCTTGTTTCACCTTCGTCTATTGATGGTTTTTATGGGTTTCGAACTTAGTATGCCCCACTACTTACATAGAAGTTTGTTCAAAATGGCTAAAAGGTACAAGCGTAGCCAGGCTGATACCAGCCTCTTCCATTTGGGGTTGATTAAAATGATTGTGGTTTATGAGTTGGGGTTACGAAATGATTGTTGGGATAATTTTCTCAGTCATAATGGCTTCGAAGAATCAAACCCTCCGCAGGTCGATAAACCTATGGTGGCCGAAACATAACCCTTTCCCCCTGTTCCTTACAGTGTTTTACTACCCAAACCTAAACCCGAATCACCTTCGAATTTGCCTATGTCTGTGACCAAACAAGTCGAAATTGCTAAGCCTACAGTCAATCGGCCTAAAGCTAAAGCTAATGCTAATTCGAAAGGGAAGAAAAACTCTCGCTTAATTTCTTGCATGGCGAGAAATAGACCCAAAACCGTTGCCAACTCTGAGCCTGCCGTGGTTAGCGGAGACTCTGATTCAGAGGTTGAACATTTTCTCGTCGACGAGTATCCTTACTCGGAAGGCTTGTGTGACAAGCCTACATATGACTTTGTCAAGAATTTACCACCTTGTCTGCGGGATGATCCTGAGTTTCCTGGCATCGAACTACCTCGTGAAACCCTCGGGGAATCATTGAAACCCCCTTCTGCTCAACCTGTTGTTCCACCTTGCGATCAGTGTGGGTTGTGGTTGGATAGATACTACTTGGATGTCCCATGGTTACAATCCAGAATCCATGATTTGGAAAACCAAGTGGCAAAGCTCATTGGTCGTAACGCGAAGGTGGAACCCTCTGACAAGAAGCAATGAACCACTGGTTCAATTCTGTTCAAGAATGTCGAGTCAGCCATGACAATCGTCAATTCCAAATTGGCATAGCCTCAGCAATCTCGCTGGTATAACTTTCACCCATTTATATGGAACATTCATAAACTCTGTATACATTGTTGACCTGCTCTGTCATGCATTTGTTGTATATAAGCTAATGAATTTTTGGATTCATTTTGATTAGATTTAGTTCGATAGATTTGATTGGATTTGATTTGAATACTTTGTTATTGATATTTTTTCTAAACACAGGTTGTTATGGTATCCTAATTTTGGAACACAGTCAATATCTTTTTTACGATTTAGGTTATATCCTGTGTGATATGATGGGCAAATTGGTTAGCTGTTGTGAATGTTCGAATTAATTCGTATAGAATTTTTGTTACATAATCAAATTACGAATAGATTTGAATAGTGGTTGTTATACCCAACCGACTCGATTTGGACTGTATTCGATTGTAACAAATATGTCGTTTGAATTCGATTTGAGGAATGAATTGATCGTATTCCAGTCTTATGATTTGTGTCTATAATTAAATTCAGTCATATCCATTTCAGTTATTTTCCCGATTTATATGATGGATTTTGTCAAGACCCTGTCTGTTGACTGTGTGGTGAGCAGTAACGAAATGCGTTTGATTGATTCAGTGTGATTTCATTTTGAACAATTTGCCTATCTTTGCATTTAATTAAACGATATCGATTTGCTGCTATGACTTAATGAGTCAGCGATGGTTATGATCATTCTTTTGTCATGACTATTCACCATGCGATACTCAGCAACTGCATTCTACAACAAATTTTAATGGATATGTTCCGTTTTGATTGTAATTACAACAACCTGTCTATTTTGACATTTGAATTAAATGATATGAATTCCACACAGCTCTAACAAATTGATGGTGATAAGGATCGATTATTGTCATATCTAGTTTGGATTACATCATATGATTGTCTTGTAATTGCATTGGATACGAAACAGTATGATTATTATTTGCCCCGATTTTATGGTAACTAAAAATAGAGCATTCTTTACTCTTTTCCGATTGCATGTATTTTGATATGATTTGATGTAAAGGATAATTTCACTTGAATTATTAACAATTCATTTTTGAGGATTATTAAGAGATGATTCGATTTTATTTTATTTGATTGATATCTGGTCCTGTGTGCTATTTTTGACTAGCTACAGAATCAGATGATTCTGTAGCTAAGTCTGTAAAGTCAATTTTTTATTGTTTACCTAATAAAAATCCTTCTAATTTGGTCTTTGTGTTCTATTGCAGGCAAATTCGAATTGGCAATAGATATGCTGAGCAGTTAGGGGATGATCTACAGATTTTTACTTGCATTTTATTTCCTTAGTTTAGTTGATTTTGGGATATCTCTCAGGATATGTAAACTTATTTGATATTATCCACAAGGATGTTTTACCTTGTGAGAAACCTATATAAACCTATGGTTTTTGTAATAAAGATCATCCTCAGTTGTGGGAGAACAAGGATATGGAGTTTTGACACAAACTGGAGCAGAATTGGTGTTTTGTCATAGCTTTTGCTTTTCAATATATCAACATTGTGTTTCATGTTTTGTATATCACTTTGTTTATGGTTTAGTATTACTTTTTCTATCTAAATCAAATACAAATGATATAATTTTACTACTATTATCCATATCTTGTTTCTTTCAAATAGATAAAAGACATAACAATTATTAATTCATTTTTGAATGATAGCTTTGTCTTCTTCATAGATTGAATTGTTATATAAGTTTTCTGCATAATAGGTTTCCCTTTCTACAGAGATTTATCATCAGAAGATTGTTATGATTTTCTTTTATGTTTTGTTTGTCCTGTAAAACACTTCAAGAAGCAGCATAGCTGATCGTTTACGAGAAGCTTAAGGACTAAACGGTGTGAATTTCTTCCGCCAACCAGCTTAGAAGCAATCATACACAGGGCAGACTTGGAGCGTTTCCAGGTCAACTAGTACATTGTTTACTGTTTTCATTAAGTAGTTTAATATAGATGATAGTTTAATTAGATTTATATTACATTGTTTGATTTCAGTAAATTATATTAGATTGTTTAATTTCAGTGAATTATATTAGATTGTTTAATTTCAGTAATGTTTGTTTCCTTTTCATAAATATAAAAATCAAAAAGAGATTCTTGGTTGTCTTAGGGCAGAATATACATGAGTTTTGCAGGTTTTAATCAAATCTGTAGGTTGTTCATAGTGTACATTTGTGAATAGGAAATATTATAGCTGATAATTAGATAGTTGATTTGAGTTATTATAATCATAATTAGTATCTAGTATATATAGTAGTTAGTAGTTTATAGTTAGATTAGTGTAGTTAGTTTAGTTTGCTTTATTAGTTTCTAGTTTCCTTTATTTTATTTAGTTTCTTTTATGCAGTTATAGTTTAGTTTGTTTTATTTACTTTAGTTAGATTTCTTAGCTCAGATCAATTCTCTCTTTGGTTTTCTTAGGAGACCTTAGGGTGGCCAACGGAGCCGTTAAACTCGTCAGGGTGGTCCATTCCAAACGGCTTGGGTTATTTAGACAACCCCGGACCAGTTCCACTCTCCCAGTTGACAGACGGTCAATTTCAACCGTCAACAAATGGCGCTAGAAGGAGGGCCTAAAATTAATTAATGGCATGAGGTGGTCGCAAGACTCCTCCCCCACCTAATCGCACACCTATAGTGACTAGAAGCCATTCATTTGATAGTATCCCCCCTCAAACAACAACTACTTCAACCCAAGATCCTCAGATCACAGTTGATCCAACAACCCCTAATCCTACAGGTGGTGATATTCAAGAAATTTTTAGACGATCTCTTATTAAATCACATAAAGCCTTTGCTAGTCTTAGGCAACCAAATCGCCCATGGGGTC
>SNQJ01S0075017.1:37172-55692 GCA_010110895.2 Picea sitchensis
CCGCCAGAAAAAAAAAAAAAAAACGGGGCGCTACGCGTAACTAGGGAGGGCATACCTGCTCCTCCCTGGGACCCCCCTAGGAAAGTGCCCAACGCACATGGAACTAGTACGACGGATCGTCAGACGCAATTGTCATATCTGACATGCCCACACACACACATGCAAAGAATATAACACATACCCAACATTCTCCCACTTGTTGTTTTCTTTGCATACAGGGGTCCAGGGGATTATATAGTCAACAATCCAAAGCAACTATGCCCATTGTTACTCTACACTAGGAGAATTTTTATGTGCTCATAGACTTTGTCAATGAATCTGCAACATTCTTCAAAGTGTCAACCTTTTCCAGCAACACCTTCTTTTCCTCAACCATTTCTCTCACAAAGTGATACTGAACATCAATATGCTTTGTCTTCGAATGATAAGTTGGGTTCTTTGCTAGGAAGATTGCACTTTGACTGTCACAATCTAATCTCACTGCTTGTTATACCAACCCAATACCTGAACACAATCTTTGTAACCATATTGCTTCTTTGCTTGCATGAATGGTTGCCATGTATTGAGCTTCTGCAGTTGAGAGTGCCACTACATCCTGTCTTTTGCTCATCCAACTAATTTCTCCTCCAAATAGGTTAAACACATACCCACTTGTAGATATTATGTGATCCATATCTCCAGCCCAGTCTGCATCAACAAAGCCATGTATGTCCAACACTCTGTCCAATCCTGGTCTTCCTTGGTAGCACAATCCATAACCGGTAGTGCCACAAAGATACCTGAAGACCCTCTTTACTATTGTCCAATGCTCCTTCCCTGGTTTTGACATATACCTACTCAAAACTCCCACTGCATGTGCAATTTCCAGTCTAGTACAAACCATTTCATACATCAAACTACCAACTGCACTAGCATACTGAACATGGGACATGTCCTCCTCTTCTTCCTGTGTCTTGGGACACTGATATTCAAATAACTTTACACCTATAGGAATAGGAACCTTGATCGGTTTACTTCCATGCATATTAAACCTCTTCAATATCATCTCAACATATTTTCTCTGATTCAACCAGAGTTTCATGTTTGCACGATCTCTTTTAATCTCCATTCCCAGAATGAAGTTAGAAGCACTGAGATCCTTCATGTCAAATTTGGAGGATAGTTGCGATTTCACCTCCTTGATAACATCCATGTTATTTCCTACAAACAACATGTCATCAACATACAACACTACACAAATGAAGTGATTACTAACCTTCTTGGAATATACATAGTGATCAGCCCTACTTCTTACAAATCCCAATCCAAGGATGTATGTGTCAAACTTTTGGTACGACATCCTAGGTGATTGCTTCAGACCATATAGTGACTACTTTAACTTACAAACCAGCTCTTTCTTTCCCTTCACTGCAAAGCCTTCTGGCTGCTTCATGTAGATTTCTTCTTCCAGATCCCCATGTAGGAATGTTGTCTTCACATCCATCTGTTCCACTTCAAGATAAAAAGCAGAAACAATAGATAAAAGAAATATAATAGAAGTTAACTTAGCAACAGGAGAAAAAATCTCACCAAAGTCAATTCCCTCTACCTGGGAATAACCTTTTGCTACTAACCGAGATTTTTATTTCTCCACTTTACCTTGTGGATTAAACTTCTTCTTAAACAACCATTTTCTACCAACAAATTTTCTTCTAGCTGGAAACTCAACTATATCCTATGCCTCATTCTTATCCAAGGCATCCTTTTCTTCAACCATGGCCTTCTTCCCGAGTTTACTATCCTCTGAATTCACTGCTTCCCTAACATTTCTGGGATCATCATCAGTAATAGATAAAGTTAAATTTGAACGGAAATTAGGTGGACTATACCTTTCTGGTTGCCATTTATCTCTCACTGATCTCCTCAATATTGGGGTATGAGGTTCTTCTTCTTCTTCATCAGATGATTCAGATTTTGCATCATCCAACTCAAGCTCTATTTTCTCAAGTTCATCTTGCGTTGGTAGGAATTCATGTTTGGACACATCTTTTACCTCTCTAAACACAACATCTTGACTATAAACAGTCTTCTTGGTTTCTGGGTTCCAACGTTTTTAACCTTTCACACCATCTTTATAACCAATAAAGATACACTTTTCAGCCTTTTTATCTAGCTTACTCCTATTTTCCTTTGGAACATGTACATAAGAATCACAACCAAACACTCTAAGATGTTGAAAAGAGGGTTTCTTTTTATACCATACCTCATGTGGAGTTTTATCGTCCAATGTTGATGAAGGAGATCGATTGACTAGGTAACATGTTGTACCCACTGCCTCTGCCCGAAATTCTTGTCCTAACCCGGCACCGCTGAGCATGCTCCTTGCTTTTTCAATCAGTGTCCTATTCATCCTTTCTGCAACTCCATTCTGTTGAGGAGTGTATGGAGTAGTCTTCTGCCTTTCTATACCACACTTCTTACAAAATTCTTCGAATTCATTTCCATAGAATTCTCCACCATTATATGTTCTCAATACCTTTATTTTCTTCTCTGTTTGATTTTCTACTAGAGCCTTAAACTCTTTAAATATATCAAATACCTCAGATTTATTTCTAAGAAAATAAATCCATGTGTTCCTTGAAAAATTATCTATGAATGAAACATAATACACAGATTTACCTAGGGATGGAACAAGAACAAGTCCAAACACATCACTATGTATCAACTCTAAGATCCCCTTTGCTCTTGTAGCACCATATGGGAATCTTACTCGATTATGTTTACCATATATGCATAGAAATCAAAATCCAGAGTGCAATTAGACATACCTTCAACCATACCTTTACCGTGTAGTGTTCGAAGGGATTTTTCTCCAATATGTCCTGGTCTTTGATGCCACAGCATGGTCTTCTTTTCAGGGACGATATTGGTCTTGTCTTCTTTATTTTTCTTCTCAAGGACAACATAACTATTAGACCCATTAGTATAAGTTCTTCCCAGCAACTTGTACAGAGTTCCACACCGAACTCCCCCTATCAACACCATTGCTCCTCGTACCATCTTGCAAGTGTTCTTTCCAAATACAGTATCCACTTCTACATCATCCATATTTCTTACAGATATTAGGCTCCTAGCTAGTTTTGGAATGTGCAGAACCCCAGGGAGAGTTCTAATCCTTCCATATTTTAGAAACAACTTAACCCTTCCAGGTCCCAAGATTTTTGTTGTCGAGTCATCTCCTAGGAATACATCACCACCATCATTTTTTTCATATTCAGAGAACCACTCCCTGTGAGGAGTCATATGGTATGCCGCACCTGAGTCGATCAACCATACATCACAGTCTGCATGTGTACTTCTAGATGCTAGGTAAACATCACCTCCTTCTTCAATGGAGGTTTTCACCTCTGTGGAAGAGGTACTATCAGATCCCTTTGGTTTTTCAACCTTCTTAGACTTGAAATCTTTCTTATAATGCCTTGTTTTACCACACTTCCAACATTTCCTCAAATATATTCCTGGAGACTTAGATCTATCTGTATATTTAGATCTCCACCCCAAAGGCTTACCAAGGTTCTTGTCTTGGGTATGCCCTCTTACAAATAAAGCATTTGTGTTGTGACCATCCATGATTTTTCTCCTCATCTCTTCAGATAACAAGGATGCAATTACATCCTCATACTTCAATGTAGATATAGTGACAACCAGATTATCCCAAGAGTCTGGAAAAGAACATAACAAAGTAATACACTTATCTTCTTCTGCAATCATAATATTAACAAATCCAAGTTGACTTACTAGAGTATTAAAGGAATTTAGATGTTCTGTCACAGAATCTCCATCCTCCATCCTAAGATGATACAACTTCTTTCGAAGAAACAACTCATTTACCAGGGAATTTGATTGATACAAATTCCCCAACTTATCCCATAGCTCCTTGGCTATAGATTCTCCTGAGACATTCAACAACACAAAATCTTCTAGGCAGAATCGAATAGTACTTCTTTCTCTTCTGTCCAAATTCTCCCAATCTTCCATTGACATACCAGTAGGTGGTGTACTGGTATTTTGTGTACTAGTAGGTTGTGTACCAGTAGCCTATGTGCTAGTAGACGGTGTACTAGTAGGCTGTGTACCAGGATCCACAGCGATCCATTGTTCTTTGTCTACAAGAAGGTCCTCCATTTTCAGCTTCCATAGCTCAAAGTTTTTACCGTTGAACTTCTATATCTCGGTTCTAGAAGAACTTGCCATTCCTTTTTCTACACTCAAATCACCACTGCAAAAGCTCCCACTAAACCCAGGTTTATCATAGACCCAAGATAAACTTGATCTATCAAGACCGATCCAAACCCTCAATAACAAAGGCATCCCTTTGAAGCCAAAAACAAGCTCTGATACCACATGTAAGTTTTAAACCTGTGAAGTAAAGAAATGCATATAGATTCTTAAGCAAAACAGAATTTAATCAATAGCTCATTCACATAGTACACAGAGATTTATATCGGAAACCCTCAACTGGGAAAACCTTTCTTATATTTATTATCTCGAATTTCACCATTCACTATACAATATATACAATGTTTTTAGGAATTTCGTAGATACCAAAACCCTATTCCCTAAAACCGGTATTATTTTTAGTAAACCGCTAAAAATGGAAAAATTCACCAAAAATAGCAAAAACCGCCCCAAAAAAAACAATTTTGGGGCGCTGCGCGTTACCAGGGGGGGCATACTTGCCCCCCCTGGGACCCCCCTAGGAAAGGACCCAACGCACATGACACAAACAAAGAACTAGTACGAGGGATCGTCAAATGTAGTTGTCATATCTAACACACCCACACACACATGCAAAGAATATAACACATACTCAACAAAAATGATGATGCCATGTGCTCTCAAGGGTCAACGTCCAGGAGGAAAGGAAAAATCCCCCTAGGTCTAGGTCTATCAGGGTGTCCCTTGTGAAACGTCCTTCTTTCTTTCTAGTGCCAACCTCTGGTTTCTCTTTCCCTTTAGTGGGGTCACATCATCCATCTCTTGGGATTTCATCCCCATGGAGGTCCAACTTAATCATTCCCCCATATGTACCTATCCACCGGGTAAATTCCTGCAGCAACAACAAGTACGAGCTAGAGGGGCTCATAAGTCATAGGGATCATAGCAATGTCAATCACATCTAATAATCAAATTACCCGAACATATGCATTAAACCCCCCTTTAACCAGACAAATGCTCAAATATGTTATGTTGTTTAACAAGTCAAGTTTGGAGAGGGTCTCAAGATATCCTATTGGGATAATCCTCCTTAAGTTCAAGGTGTTTCCTAGGTGAGAGACAATCTAGGTCATGTAAGTGTGTGTGAGGTAACATGGGAAGTGTTTGGGCATAGGGTGTAGTGATAATAGGGAAATGTAGGTCTTTTCTACGGGTGCCTCTGTAGAGAATGAGTTGCACCTTATCATGGATGTCATTGTTTCCTATCCCATTCAATGCATTCTATTCTTAGTCTTATTGCTTTTTATTTTGTTATTCAAGGGAT
The DNA here is from genome assembly GCA_010110895.2 of Picea sitchensis. Lineage (NCBI taxonomy): Eukaryota > Viridiplantae > Streptophyta > Pinopsida > Pinales > Pinaceae > Picea > Picea sitchensis. The sequence continues at coordinate 42,694 of SNQJ01S0075017.1, forward strand.
GAGATGAGGGACATTGTCCTGGCTTGGTGACCAGAGGTGACAACATTACCCATAAGAATTTCATGGAGATGAGAAGGATGGATCGTGATGAGACCCCCTTTCTCTTGGCTATGCCACCAAGATCCACAAATCTAGTTTGGTGACCAGATAGATTGTAGTGTCATACTGCTACATGCCCATGGTCCTAATAGGCAGGCTCATGATAATACCTCCCATCTACCAGCTAATACCTTTAGTGTTTATTTATCTTACGAGTTCCATTTTCTTACTAAGAATATTTTTACTGCTTTCTTGGGAATTCCTGGGAAAAGAATATCAAAGGTTTCATTTTCTATATTAACTATTTCCAGCTACTTTTACCCTCTAGGCCTTTAGCCCCTTTTTCCCACAAGGCAAGGTACAACCCTTCCTAGTGTGGAAAACCATATGCCTGAACAAAGGTGGGGGGGGAATGAGAGGAGTGATGATGGAAAGTGGTAAGTATGGAGGGAATGAATGATGACATTTCACATACCCACCCATTGGAAACTCATCCTAAAGGGGAATCATCTTACTAGGACATTATGTCACCCTCCCAGGTATGAACAATTTAAAGAGCATAATTTCCAAGTAAACATTATGAAATGAAGTAGAATTTAGTGTGACATATTCAAGTGCTTCAAAAATCAGAGTGACACATACCATGATACCCGAAATAATTACCTCAACGAGTGAGACTTTGTAATGTTCCTGACTTGGCTAGTCTAGGAAATGTTGCTAATGTGTATGTAGGATCTATTGTTTACAACATATAAATGATCATACAAATAATAAATGCGACAAAGGACTGCAAAGTTTGTAATATGATATCTCTGCAGATTACAATAGGTCGAATGTGGCTAAATAAAATAACAACACTCGGCTAGATCAGAAGAAAAAAGGATCTTAGCTGGAATACAAATAAGCAACTAAAAGATAATACCTGGAATATGTGAGTGTTGTGGAATCAATGGGTGCGTTGGGAATATGGCATCTCTGACGGTAACTGCGAGAAGTCTGGAAAGTTTTCCCTAGGAGCTATACTTCTTTGAATGGCCTGGAAACTGTCCCAAATGATGTGCCTTTCTCTATTCCTCGGTACTGGTATCTATTGGATCCCTATGTTGATGACTCTGGACCACAGATGGATACCCCTAGGGGAATGCACCCCTCTTCTTCAGGAAAAAAGTGTCCCATTGATTCCACCAATGGAATCGGATGAGATATGTCTCAAAATGACCACCTTGGTCTGATGGGAAATGGGTTGGAAGGGTTTCCCTAAATATGGTATGAGGCTCGCTTTAGAACCCCAAAAGTGCCCTCCAAAAGTGTCGCACATCCAAGTCTGGAAAATGCGTCTTAGTTTATTCCTCCATCGGAATTTGATGAGGAACTAGGAAAAAAATGTTCTTTTTTGTCCTCTCAAATGGGTCGGAGGGAAATCTCAGAATTCCTCCTGGATAGGGTAAGTCGACCTAAAACCCCCTCAGAAGTTGGGCCCTCCCTTTGGATGAATGTTCCCTTGCTGCTAAACACTATGTAACTATTTTTGAAGAATGATGGAAGACCTGAATGATCTTCCTGGTGATTAGGGTGTGTCTCTCAACACCAAAATCATCCAACTGGTGTCTTCCTCCTAGAATCAACTGAACTATCTCTCCTGATATGTGCCTCTCTCTTCAATGACAAGTCATAATCTGCATAATAATGAATTAGGTCGCTGACCCTTCCTTTATAGATTTCCAAAACCCTAAATCACTACTGAAACCCTAATTCATTGTTGACTTCCAAAACCATAAATCACTGTTGAAACCCTAATTCACTGTTGACTTCTACTTTTAGCTCATAATGACTTAAAAGTGCTTTTAACCCTTTTTAGCTCAATGTCACTTTCTGAATATAACACCTATGACTGGAGTGACCGCTAGTAACCATGTTTACCCCTTTTCTGTCCCTGGCTATAGTCTAATAGGGAGGTTTAGACCATTAAGCCTCCTCTCTTAAGCTCCTATTTGGAAAGGGACATTACAATCCTCCCTTCCCTAAATTACTTGTCCTTAAGCAATACTAGTCTAGGATGCTGCAACACTTGCTCACTCTCCCAATTAGCATCCTCTACTAGAAGCCCTCTCCATCTAATCAAACACTCTCTGATGACCCTGCTCCTCAGTTTCCACTCCCGGAACTCCAACACCTCCTCTGGAACCAACTCCAATTGTCCCTCCTCATCCAATGGGGGAAGCTCCTCTGATGTACTAATGAATTGTCCCCCTGCCTTTTTGAGGCAAGATATGTGGAACATGTTATGAATCTTGCTCCCCTCTGAAAGATCTAACTCATAAGAAACCTCGCCTAGTCGACGCATGATCCTGTAAGGGAAATAAAATATGGGCTTGAGATTTTCGGCCCCACTCTTCTTCAGAGATGATTGTCTATAAGGTTGGAGTCTCAAGAAAACCAAATCCCCAACCTCAAAGCTATGCTCTATCTTGTGCTTGTCCGTACTCATCTTTTATCGGTTATGTGTCATCTGGAAGTTCTTTTTTAGCAACTTGAGAATATATTGACTCTCTATGATCCAATCCTTGGCCTTGGGAGCTCTTCTCTCCCTGAAAACCAGTCTACCAAAGTGGGAGCATCATATATGTAAATGCTCGGAAGGGTGTCATACCAATGGACATGTGGAAAGTGGTGTTGTAGCAATGCTCTCCTAGATGTAGCCACTTAACCCATGTTCTCTGATGTCCACCTACATAGTTCCTCAAATATCCTTCAACCCACTTGTTGAAAATATCGATATGCCTATCTGTCTAAGGGTGATAGATGGTGCTGGATGACATATCTATCCCCACCAACTGAAATAACTCTCTCCAGAATGTCCCCATGAACCGACTATCCCTGTCATTGATGATGTTCCTCGGAAACCCATGAAGTATGAAGACCCCCCTAAAGAATAGCTTGGCTACTTGAACTGCGTTGTACTCTGTCGGTATGGCATAGAAGTGAGAAAACTTGGTCAATCTATCGACCACTACATAGATACAGTCCTTACCCTGGACCTTGGGTAGGCCTGTGATGAAGTCCATCGGTATACTCTCCTATTTATGCTCTGGAATGGGGAGTGGCTGAAGTAGCCCTGCTGGAAGAGCATGCCTTGACTTGTTCTGCTAGCAAGTCACACATCCACTGACGTGTTTCATAACATCCTGTTTGAGGCCCTTCCATGAGAACCTCTCCCTGATCTATCTGTAGGTTTTGAACAAACCCTGATGGCCTGCTAGTGGTGAATCATGAACTATTTTGAGGATCTTCTTGTTGAGATCTAAATCTAGCACCAAGTAGACTCTATCCTTGTAGAATATGACATCGTCAATGACCCTATACCTGTCATCCTGTATTTGTCCATCCATCACCTCACAAGTGAACTTGTTCTTGGAATATTCCACTAATAAGTGGGATTTCCAATCTACTGAAATCTCCATAAAAGAATAGGTCACAGGTCTCCTCGATAATGCATCAGCCACAATGTTCTTCTTCCCCTTGAAATACTCTATGTCGAAGTCAAATGCCTGTACCTTCGTCACCCATTTCTTTTGGTGCTCATTGAGGTCCTTCTACTCAAGTAAATACTTCAAGCTGTTGTGATCCGTCTTGACCACAAATTTGTTGCCCACCAAATATTGTCTGACTTGGTCAATGCATGCATGATTGCCAACACCTCCTTGTCATAAATGGAGTACAACCTCTTGGGATGACTGATATTCTTTCTCTTTAATACAATGGGGTTTCCTCCCTACATTAGAAGTTCCCTGATACCCTCGCCAAATGTGTCACACTCTAGTACAAATGGCAAGGTGAAGTTTGGTAATGCCAATACTGGACAAGTGTTCATGACTTCCTTCATGTGATCAAAGGCTTTCTATGCTTGGTAAGATCCGTCAGTGGTGCTCCAAGATGAGAAAACCCCCGGACAAACTTCCTGTAATAGTTTCACAACCCAAAGAAACTCCTCAACTCTATTACATTCCTAGGCATTGGCCAGTCTAGAATGGCCCTGATCTTTTCCTGGTGCACCTGTACCCCCTATGCACTGATGATATGGCCTAAGAAAAGAAGCTCTATCATACCAAACTCACACTTGGACTCTTTGGCATATAATGATTGTGCCTTCATGATGCTCAATACCTCATCCAAGTGCCCCATATGCTCCTGCCATGTCTTGTTGTAGACCAAGATGTTGTCGAAGAAAACCAAGACTGATTTCCTCAACTGATCCCTGAATATGTGGTTCATGCCAGACTGGAATATGGAGGGTGCATTGGCTATCCCAAATGGCATAACCAAGAACGTAAAATGTCCAAAGTGACATTGAAATGTCGTCTTCTCTATGTTCTGCTCTCGGATACTAATCTGGTGATACCCAGAGCGTAGATCAATCTTTGAGAAAAAAACTGCCCCATGCAGTTCATCCAACAACTCGTCACTGCATGGGATAGGATATTGGTTCTTGATGGTTTTCTTGTTCAGGGCTCGGTAATCAATGCACATCCTCATGGTGCCATCCTTCTTCAAAACTAGGACAGTTGAAGAAGCGAATGGGTTGTTGCTCGGTCTGATGTGTCCCATCACTAGCAATTCCTTCATTGCCTTCTCTATCTCATCCTTGAACCTCCTAGGATGATGATGGGGGGGGTTGATCATCGGTTTGGACCCCTCTTCCAACTCATTGGTGTGCTCAAACCCCTTGTCAGGTGGTCTCCTTGGTGGAATCGACTAAAAAACCTGTTGATGTCGTCCCAACAAATTATTGATCTCTGTATGTTACTGTTGTCGACCCTCTAAATCCTTCCGCGTAGTGATCAAACACTCAATGACATATGATACTTCCCCATGTCTGAATATCCTGTCCATCCTCTTGGATGAAGTTGTCCTGGGTGCTCCTGTCGACATACTCTTAGAACAACCTTCTTCCCATCATGGTCTCTGAATCCCATCTCCAAGGTTTGGTAATTGGTGGTGATTTTTCCCAAGGTAATCATCCACTAGACTCCCAACACCACATCTGTGTCAGATAGGTCAAAAACATAAAATGTATCTCTCACTGTATAGTTGCCTAAATTTACCTTCAAGTTTGGGACTCTTTCTAGACACTCCACTGTGTGGCCATCTTCTACTACAACGTCAAACCCCTCAAACTCCTCTGTCTAAAGTGTTTGTCTCAATACTAGTGAAGTGTCGATGAAGTTGTGGGTGGCCCCACCATCTATCAAGGAAATTTCCCATTGCCCCTGAATAGTCCCTTTGATCCGGAGAGTATCATACCTGGGAACACCAGAAAGGGTCACTATGACTCCTCCCTTTGTTGGTTTCCTCCTGTTAGCCTGCTCAGGTGGTTGTGGGACTACTGGAGGATGGGCTCTTGCCGGTGTCAGAGGTCTATGGGGAGTTTGCTCCTCTGCCTATGTTGACTCCTCCTTTGAGCTAGTGGATCCACTGTCCTATTCCTCCTCCTCACTATCCACACTATCTATTGCCACCTCAATATAATCAATCTCTCCCTTGCCCATGCACCGGTGGCTTGGGACCCAAGGGTCTTTGTAGTTGAAGCAAAGCTTCTTCCTCATAAGATCTTTCCCAGTCTCATAATCCAACTTCTCCTTGCCCTTCCATTCTCTCTGGAATGCCTTCCTGTCTTGATCCTTATGGGGTACGAAGGGTTTGAAAAAGGTTTTATTCTTTGGCACCGAGTCTACCAAATCTCGAGTGTGAAGTATGGCATCCTGCAAGGTGGGAGGCCTGTATGCCTTCACCCATCCTTTCAAAGGCTTGGTGAGTCCCTCTGTGAATAGCATGATCAGCCTGGGCTCTGATACTTCTATCATTTCCATGGCTACCCACTGAAACTCCATGATGAATGCCTCTGCTATGCCAGTTTGTCTCAACTGGGATAGATCCCTAAAGTGGATCTCGAGATCCCTCCTGTCAAACCTGTCCATGAGCCTCTCTGTGAACTCCCTATACGAAGTGATGCGAATGTGACCCAATGTCACCAAACCATAATACCACCACTCGTGTGCCTCACCCTCCAAGTGTAAGGTCATGAAACTGATGGCCTCTATCTCAGTCATCTAGTTGAGCTTGTAGTATGTGTCTAGCTTTTGTACCCAAGCTATGGTAGTGCATTTGGACGATCCTTCGAAAGAAGGTATGGTGAGTTTACCAACTTTTCGGATGAAATTCATGTTATGCCCCTACTGTTGTTCCAGTCCTCCTCTCTGTAGCTCTCTGGGATGGTTCCTAAGTCTGAGTCCATAGTACTCAACTAGGGTCATGTCCTAATGGAAGTCATGACCCAATGCTATGTACTCCCTCCTATAATCTATAATGTCCTCTGCATGAGTGGGGGGGCTCTGTGCTATCGGTGGTGGTGCTACTACCGGGGGTGCCCTCTGGAAACTAGGAAACAAGGGTCTGGGAATTGTACTCACAAACGTGTATGTGCGAGAGGGTGACTGGGGTCTACTGCCTGCTCCTAAGTTCCCTTGTGATGCAAGTGGGACTTGTGTGTCTGGGGTGCCCACTCTAGCCAATCTATCAACCACCTGTGCCAAGGACTGAGACATGGTCCGTTGACTAGCTAACATATCATTGATAACCTACATGAAAGCTATATATGGATCTACGGGGGCCTTTTCCTTGCCCTCTGGTTGCTCATATTTGTCTTCTAGCATCCTCTCTACCTCATTCTCTACCCTTCTCTCTGCTTCTCTATGTTCCTCTTCCTCTTCCTCTGAGCTAGGAGGAAAAGGGGGAAAGTCAAGCCTATGCCTTCTTTCCTTATGCCTGATGTAAGTGACATATTCATCACCTACGTGTTCACAGCCCTATGGGTCTTCTATTGCACTCATTGTCTTTAGTCACAGGCTAGAAGGAATAAAGATTTGATACCACTATAATGTTCCTCACTTAGCTAGTCTAGGAAATGTTGTTAATGTGTATGTAGGATCTATTTTTTACAACATATAAATGATCATACAAATAATAAATGCGACAAAGGACTGCAAAGTTTGTATTATGATATCTTTGTGGATTACAATAGGCCGAATGTATCTAAATAAAATAACAACACTCGTCTAGATCAGAAGACAAAAGGATCTTAGCCGGAATACAATTAAGAAACTAAAAGATAATACCCAAAATATGCGAGTGTTTCGGAATCAATTGGTGCGTTGGGAATATGGAAACTCTGATGATGATTGTTGGAAGTCTGGAAAGTTTGCACTGGGATCTATACTTCTCGGAATGGCCTGGAAATTGTCCCAAATGATGTGCCCTGATCTAGTCCTCAGTGTTGGTATATGTCAGACCCCTCTGTTGATGAGTCTGGACCCCGAATGGATACCCCTAAGGGAATGTGCCCCTCTTCTTTTAGAAAAATGCGTCCTACTGATTCCTCCGTCAGAATTAGATGAGATATGTCTCAAAAATACCATCTTGGTCTATTAGGAAATGGGTCGGAAGGGTTTCCCTGAATCTGGTCTGATGCTCGCTCTGGAACCCCAAATGTGCTTTCCAAAAGTGTCGCATGTCCAAGTCTGGAAAATGTGTCCCAGTTGATTCTGTTGTAGGAAAATCTCCTTGTGGATAGGTAGATCACCTCTAAGGCTTGACCTTAACCCTAGATAGAAAAATGCTTAATGTGGACACTGACTTCCTTTCAAATCTACCTAAACTAATGCATGAGAAGGAAGGATAACAGAAGTACCTTTTAATCGACGTTTGTCCCTGCACACTCCGAGTTGCGCTCCAATCCTTTTCTCCTAGCTGAGGTCTGTGGACAAAACAAGATACGACCACTTCCTACTCTATTGACATTAGCTTGAAAACAGATCTATCAATAAATGACAAGTTCATGTAACATCAGACAAAAACTAGAAAGAAACAGGCCAAGCGTGTCATATTAATGAGAATAACGACAGCAGTACTTACAATCGTAGATGCGAATGCGACAGCTTTGTCAAGTCCTATTCGTCTAACCCTTACCTGAAAGATCCACAACCTGGATAACAACAACTTCACTGATCATTCTCCTTTGGCTGACTGTAAGTTTCCTCCAAGATCATAAGTTTCACATGTTCAATTCTTCCTCCCCTTTCACCATCATAGAGCCTGTCTATATAGGTTGGGAGGGGCCTAACCTCTTAAGTTATGTTTAGAACCAGTTGAGAACCTTCTCCTTAGATCAAGGATCTCTTGATGAAACCAAGAATTCGAGCACAACTACCTCCTAATCTCGAATGATCCTCCCCTGATTCTTCTCAACGGGCTAACAATTGACCCAGAATAGGGAGCGCTCCCTCAAAAAGGGAATCAGAGCATTGTAGCGCTCCTTGGTAAGCCTTGGGGAAGCACCAAAGCTCTCAAGATGAGCAGCGCTCCTCCAGAAGGGCCTGAGGGGCGTTATAATGCTCCCTGAAGCATGGTAGGGGAGCGCCAGCGCTTCTGGAGCTGAAATAGGGGAGTGTTCCCCCTACAAACCTTTGTTTCAGGGTCTCTTTCAGGTGTCAAGAGCTATTTGATTCCAGTAAACCAGTTCTCTTCCTTGAAATCAGTCATGTGAGATGTTATAAGTGCCTCCTTAGTGTCGTTATCATGGCATCATGTCTGAACATCGTTTGTGACACTAATGACCAACTTGCGACACTTGCGAAAGTTGTAGGGAAGATGCGACACTTATGACAATTGATAGGGACAATGCGACACTTATCCAACTGAGCAATTTTGACGTGTAACAGAATGCCCCCTAAAGTATGAAGTCAGAAGATACGAACTGATGACTGAAATACTTTGCAGACGTTCAAGCAAGGGTATAGACTCGGAGAACCTGACGGAAGCTGCACACAAACATCCAATGCCCCCAAAGTATGAAGTCGAAGATAAATTTAACCGACCTAAATACTTCAGACGTTCAAGCAAGGGTATAGACTTGGTGCAACCCCACTAGTTTTTCCAGCATTAACAAACATCCAACAAATATCATGACATATTTCAAAAACCCAAGGCGTGCATACCTATGCTTTGGATGATCAAGATTTGAGATATGGCCGCCATAATATACACTGCGGACCCATAATTGTATTGATAAAAGAGTATAGCCACTGAAGATACACTGTGGATCTATACTGTGATGACTCAGAATGATCATAGCCATGAAGAATACACAGTGGATCTACGAGATAACAAGACATAGCCACAACCAATACAAAGTGGATCTATGTAACAATGTATGTGTCCTTTGTCCATAACTCCTTCGCAACCTGGGCGAAACATATATCAAAGTGGATTACTCAACCCAGGGTCTTCTTACCATTCCCCGTGCGATACGATTCTAACCATGTGAATTGATGTCTTGGTGTCGAACATGGCAGAAACCACTTGATTACCGGTCAATGAGGTAAACCATTAACAAGTGCGAGGGAGATCACCATTAATGCCAACGATTCCCAAGGTATCTTAGTACATTCCACCGAACATGAATAGATGAGCTGAAGTCGAACATTTGTGGAATCATTCGATCAGAGGTCAATGATGTAAACCCACTGTCGAATGTGAGGAGGCCTGCCATTGAGGTATGCAGGTCCCAAAGTACTAATTAGTTCCTAGGTCTAATTCCTGGATAATGTGTTGAAGTCGACAGGAATAGACTCGTCGAGGGAGGGTCTTGATGTATCCCCCATCAACGATGCGAAACGTGTATGAAGATGTAATTGGTAGGTCAAAAGAACATGGAATGATACAGGTTCTGAGACAAGATATTTGGGATGGTTGACTCTCGAGGCGGATACTTCCCTTGAACACTGAGGCACAACAACAAAACATGACATGGACCAAAACTGTGTAATGGATACTGTGACTTGCATCGGGCAACCCAAAGGAGTGAAACGAAACTCAAATATTGGCTCAGTGCAGAGGTTCAACAGTTTATGATATGGGCAAATGACAAAGTGTCGTGTTTAAGGGCGACTCTAAGAAGTGATAGATGGTGTTCTCAAGAGATTGCTTGGCTTGCTCCTTTCAATTTTTCCCCCATCCAGATAGATGAGTACCTCTTTTTAATTTAATGAGCTCAAGGAGGATAACACATTCTCAATATAACTCACCTTCGGTAAGTTCCTCTTCCCTTGTTTAACGAACCGAAAGAAGTAAGGGTTCGTTCCCATATGGGCCTGTCGATGTGTGCTTTAACGAGTCTAAAGACAGAAAAATCGAAGGTTTTTCGGGATTATAGAGTTTGGAAAAACACTTAAAAGAGAACTCTCTCAGTTCCTTTTTCATACAGTAGTCCATAGAGACCGAAAAAGGGTCAAACTATCGCTCGAAAGACGCCCTTTCTGACCTTTTAACGAGTGTGAAAGGAAGCAAGATCACTCGACAATCTTTTCATATTTAGAGAGTCTGAAAAGGGTTTAAAGGAGACTCCAGGGGGGTTCATTTTTCATGTGTTCGTATCCGTACGGGTCCGAAAAAGAGATAAAAGTTTACCCGGTTGTGTTCTCATATTGTCGAGCTCGAGAACGAACTAAGACTATGCTCATAAATACGACAAGGTGAAAGATTCATTAGAACTACCAATAAACCTGCGATGCCAGAAACTATAAACCAGAGATTAGTGAAGCCATTTACACCATTAGAGAAACCCAAAATGACCATACCTTATGAAAAAATGAAATTTTATAAATATGAATTGATTTGAAAAACTCATTTACCATTTCATTTGCAAGGATTTGTGGAGTGTTGGAGAATCTCAATTGGAGCAAATCTTGTTTTTCTCACTGCCGGAGCTACGATTGATCATTTTGCACACCGTTTGAATTAGGTAGGTGTTCATCCTTTTCTCTTTCAATTGCATGGTTTCAAGTTGATTTTCATGGCATTATTGATTTAAAACACAAAACCCTAGGTCGCCCCTTTTGAACCAAATCGGCCTCCTTTTAAAAGTTAATAAAATGGGGGAAATCTTTCACAAAAATGGATTGGAGAAGGGTTGTTAGGATGTCCACCCCCTAACAATTGATTAAACCAACCATTTAAGAAAAGGAAACTCATGAAAATTCCCTTCATGGGCCCATGCACCCCCTCAAATTGTTTTGTATTTTTTACCACGTTTTAAATATTGTTTGGTAAATATTAAAGGGTGTGGTGGTTAAAAAGGATGATTGGTTGCTTTTAGATGTCATGGGCATTTGATTTTATGTTTTAAAATGCATTTTGAAAATTGTCGAAATCACAAAAACGTGAGGAATGATGAAAATCTTGATTTTTTGTTTTGTAGGTGTATTCGGCAATCATGATTGAATGGAAAGAGCGGGAACACAAGATGGATGATTTAGCCGCTCTACGAAGTCCCCGTACGTGGGCCGCTTTGAGGGCATGTGGCTTGCTCAAGTTTTTCAAATTGCAAAAAATGAAAAGAGAGATTCTACTGCTTGAGCACATTATTGGCCTTTGGGATGTTACGGAATAGGGATTCTGCATTGGTACACAACTCCTAACCATCGAGTTGGAAGATGTGTACTTTCTGACCAACCTCTCGAAAAGAGGGGTCCCCATAGCTTTTACAGGGCATAGGGCATTACCTGAGCAGGTGGACGTGTATCTGGCATGTCATTGTGTTCTGGGAGAAAGGTTGGTAGGGGGCAGGATCCCTATCAAGGATATACGAGATCTGCCTCTTCGATCTATATTATTTGCTATCACTAGCGTGACTGGTAGCACTAGTGCTCATTTGGCTTCGAGATCATAGGTGGTCTATGGTGTTCAGTGTTTAGAGACAACACTATTCAATTGGAGTGCAGCGTTCCTTCGGAATGTGAAGGAACAAATTTCTCGGTGCAAGAATGGCCAAAAACAGTTTGACTATGGCTCATTCTTAGTCTCGTTTTTCTTGGAGCACATCCCTCAGATGCAGCCTCAGATCGCGCTGGCAGTACGACCAGTGGATGAGCCTCGGATGGAGAGGTGGACTAGCCTATCTCCGAGGTTAGTTTCGGAGTCAGAGTTCCACTTTACTGGTGATTTCTTTGCCTGGTTGAGGCGGTAGTACCTCTGGATCGAGGACTTCCCATATGCCGATGTAGACTTCCGCGGGAGTATGGACTTGATTTTTCCTGAGGGGGAAGAATGGGACGAGTCAGGTAAGAGACTAAGCCGTACCTTGTCTAGTTTCGTTTTTTAAGTTTTTGATGTATATGTATTTTTTTTGGGTATGTAAGAGAGTGTTAATAGATGTTTTGTCTTCGATGTGCAGACAAGGGAGCAGTACGCCCAGTGGATCTACTAGTGCCAGGACGTCATGGCAGTGCCCCAGTTGTAGCAGACCCAACAGTACCGGTGGTGGGCCTCCGGGAGGTTGAGAGGAACCTCCAAGGCCTTACAATGGGTATTCCTCCTCTGCGGAGGGGGGACGTGCCTTTGCGCATGTAGCGGCACACTGTAGGGGTGCCAAAGAATATTAATTCTCTGTTGAGGCGTGTAGTACGTGCAGTAGTATGCTACTCACAACACAACGTCGTGCGGGGAGATTAGAGTTTCCCCGAGATCATGTGTTTTGTATGCCTTGTCTGGCGACGTTGTATGGGTGGATGGACCCAATATTTTGTTCTCTTACAGACTTTTTGATGTAATGTAAACAGTTCAGTCACGCCATATATATATATATATATATACAGTTTCGAGTTTTTTATGATGCCGATGGTTTGTACATGATGATGTCTGTGATGTATTTTAATTTACATGTAATGTATAGTTTTTTTCTTTCCTTGAATCTTATCTGTGGGATAAATACCGATCCATGATATAATTAGCTAACGAATCTGAAACACTATTAATTTCTCTTGGAATGTGTCTATATTCAATGTAATCAAACATTCGTTCGAGACGGCGAACTTGCAAGTGTAGACGTAGCAGGATAGGACTACGGAT
>SNQJ01S0075017.1:59413-87172 GCA_010110895.2 Picea sitchensis
AATAATGACAGTAGTACTTACAATCGTAGATGCGAATGCGACAGCTTTGTCAAGTCCTCTTCGTCTAACCCTTGCCTGAAAGATCCACAACCTGGATAACAGCAGCTTCACTGATCACTCTCCTTTGGATGACTGTAATTTTCCTCCAAGATCATAAGTTTCACATGTTCAATTCTTCCTCCCCTTTCACCATCATAGAGCCTGTCTATATAGGTTGGGAGGGGCCTAACCTCTTAAGTTATGTTTAGAACTAGTTGGGAACCTTCTCCTTAGATCAGGGATCTCTTGATGAAACCAAGAATTCGAGCACAACTGCCTCCTAATCTCGAATGATCCTCCCCTGATTCTTCTCAACGGGCTAACAATTGACCCAGAATAGGGAGCGCTCCCTCAGAAAGGGCATAAGAGCATTGTAGTGCTCCTTGCTAAGCCTTGGGGAAGCGCCAGCGCTCTCAAGATGAGCAGCGCTCCTCCAGAAGGGCCTGAGGGGTGTTATAATGCTCCCTGAAGCATGGTAGGGGAGCGCCAGTGCTTCTGGAGCTGAAATAGGGGAGCGTTCCCCCTCCAAACCTTTGTTTGATGGTCTCTTTCAGGTGTCAAGAGATATTTGATTCTAGTAAACCAGTTCTCTTCCTTCAAATCAGTCATGTGAGATGTTATAAGTGCCTCCTTAGTGTCGTTATCATGGCATCATGTCTGAACATCGTTTGCGACACTAATGACCAACTTGTGACACTTGCAAAAGTTGTAGGGAAGATGCGACACTTACGAAAATTGATAGGGACAATGCGACACTTATCCAGCTGAGCAATTTTGACGTGTAATAGATTCCTCCATCGGAATATGATGAGGATCTAGGAAAAATATGCGCCTTTCCCTCCTCTCAAATGGATCAGAGGGAAATCTCAGAATTCCCCCTAGATGGGGTAAGTCAACTTAAAACCCCCTCAGAAGTTGCGCCCTCACTTTGGATGAATTCACCCTTGATGTTGAACACTATGTAACTGTTGTTGAAGAATGATGGAAGACCTGAATGATCTTCCCGGTGACTAGGGTGTGTCTCTCAACACTGAAATCATCCAACTGGCGTCTTCCTCCTGGAATCCACTGAACTATCTCTCTTGAGATGTGCCTCTCTTCTCAATGACAAGTTGTAATCTTCATAATAATGAATTAGGCCACTGAACTTCCTTTATATCTTTCCAAAACCCTAAATCACTGTTGAAACCCTAATTCACTGTTGAATTCCAAAACCCTAAATCACTGCTGAAACCCTAATTCACTGTTGACTTCTATTTTTAGCTCATAATGACTTAAAAGAGCTTTTAACCCTTTTTAGCTCAATGTCACTTTCCAAATATAACACTTGTGACTGGAGTGACCTCTAGTAACCCTTCTTACCCCTTTTCTAGCCTGGATATAGTCTAACGGGTCAGTTTAGACCATTAAGCCTCCTCTCTGGAGCTCCTATTTGGAAAGGGACATTACAGACTTACTACTACTTCAGGACCAGGCTAGTGGGATGGATGTTGTTGTTGTTTATAGATGGGTTGTACTGAAGAGAATATGGGCCCTCTGGGGCCATGCTCAAGTCATATGGATCTCATCACTCCATGTCTAGGACATGTGGGCCTCAAGACATGATCTCCTTCGGTATCCTTGGGATAGGGGATAAAAGAGTGGATAGTCAGAATAAAAATGTCCTTCTACCACATAGATGAACTTGGCATTCCTGCTAAGGTGAATTCAAAGGGATCGATGAGACTTAGACATTTTAGTCAATCCTACCCCGACTCTCTTTTGGATTCACATCCCATAACTCTCTATCAATTGCACCAAGATAAATCAAATACTATATGGATATAGAAGTTTACAGGAGAAAAAGAACATCTTGAATAATCGTTCAAATAAGGAAAGACTTAACCATAAACACATACATTCATCATCGCACCCAATATATAAACACAGAGTATGATAATACTTATCATAAATGGATAATGTGAAGTGAATGTTGAAAAGGGTGTATGTTTCCTCCCAACCATAGGCATAGTCACTCCTGACGGATTTACCACTGGCCACCCCTAATCTAGACCATGATTCTCTGAGAGGGATTCTTTCTCTTTTCTCCATGACAGTCAATGGCGAAGGTTACTCTCCTCCTCCCACAAGATATTCGAAACTAGTTTTCTCTACTCTAAGAAAGTAGGTTTGCACAAGTACTTCCTCAGCCACTTGTCAGCCTCATTTATCAGCTTGTATCCAAACCTCTCCCATGGCTTATTTCAACCAAAAATGAGCTTACTGCTCAACATTTTTCTCTCAACTCCAAAGTCAAAGTGTGCTCTCTTCTCTTCTCGGGAGAGTGTTTTTTTTCTACTTTGCTATCTTTCAGATCTATATATGTCCCCAAATTACCTCCTTTATTTCTTTCCTCGGCAAGGTTGCATGGGTCTGAATCCCAATTCATGGTCAAGCCTGGAAACCTTACAAATGGGTACCCTGCCCCATCTCCTCATTGACACTTGAGGATGGCCTTCCAACTACCAGCATGACTGGTAATTCTTTTATGGGTTAAAGGACTATTGAGAAATTATACCTAGTAGGTACTGGTCTAGTGAGAATCATCTCAACCATTCTTAGTTTCCCCTCACCATCTCTCTCATAGCATCCATGGTCTATCTTGGAAAACTTCCCCCTTTCAACAATTTTTCAACACATATCAAATTTCTATTAATAACAGAAATTTCATACATTGACCCTTTTATACAAAGGTTCATCAAATCAAACTTTCACACATATTTACTCTACCATAGTCTCTTGGTCAGTTATAGTTATATTTACAATCTTGGGGAAACATGGGTATTACAGAGGATTGTAGAAAAATTGTATCATGAAAACTCTATATGCACTTGTTTAATTTGGGGCCAACATGGGTATTACAGAGGATTGTAGAAAAATTGTATCATGAAAACTCCATATCCACTTGTTTAATTTTGTTAAGAGAATCATGTGTATATGACTTTATATATGAATAGAGGATTGTAAGTTTTCATATGCACTTGTTTAATTTTTTCAAGAGAATCATGTGTATCTGTATATGACTTTATATATGAACAGAGGATTGTAGAAAAATTGTGTCATGAAAACTCCATATGCACTTGTCTAATAACATAAATTTCATACATTGACCCTTTTACACAAAGGTTCATCAAATCAAACATTCACACATATTTAGTCTGCCATAGTCTCTTGGTCAGTTATAGTTATATTTACAAACTGGGGGAAACATGAGTATTATAGAGGATTGTAGAAAAATTGTATCATGAAAACTCCATATGCACTTGTTTAATTTGGGGGAAACATGGGTATTATAGAGGATTGTAGAAAAATTGTATCATGAAAACTCCATATGCACTTGTTTAATTTTGTTAAGACAATCATGTGTATATGAATTTATATATGAACAAAGGATTGTAAGTTTTCATATGCACTTGTTTAATTTTGTCAAGAGAATCATGTGTATGTGTATATGACTTTATATATGAATAGAGGATTGTAGAAAAATTGTGTCATGATAACTCCATATGCACTTGTCTAATTTTTTCAAGAGAGTGATGTGTACATGACTTAATTTTGTCAAGAGAGTGATGTATATATGACTTTATATATGACTAATGAAGTCTGATTATTTTTCAAATATGTTGAAGTGCATAATAATTTGTTAGATAGAGAGGGTATTTTTTGAATGATGGTATATGAGATGATATCTATTGTATCATGAAAACTCCATATGCATTGTTTAGTTTTGTTAAGAGAATCATGTGTATATGACTTTATATATGAACAGAGGATTGTAAGTTTTCATATGCACTTGTTTAATTTTGTCAAGAGAATCATGTGTATTTGTATATGACTTTATATATGAACAAAGGATTGTAGAAAAATTGTGTCGTGAAAACTCCATATGAACTTGTCTAATTTTGTCAAGAGAGTGATGTGTATATGACTTAATTTTGTCAAGAGAGTGATGTGTATATGACTTTATATATGACTAATGAAGTTTGATTATTTTTCAAATATGTTGAAGTGCATAATAATTTGTTAGATAGAGAGGGTATTTTTTGAATGATGGTCTATGAGATGATATCTATTGTATCATAAAAACTCCATATTCACTTGTTTAATTTTGTTAAGAGAATCATGTGTATATGACTTTATATATGAACAGAGGATTGTAAGTTTTCATATGCACTTGTTTAATTTTGTCAAGAGAATCATGTGTATGTGTATATGACTTTATATATGAACAGAGGATTGTAGAAAAATTGTGTCATGCAAACTCCATATGCATTTGTCTAATTTTGTCAAGAGAGTGATGTTTATATGACTTAATTTATTCAAGAGAGTGATGAGTATATGACTTTATATATGACTAATGAAGTTTGATCATTTTTCAACATAGTGATGTGTATATGACTTAATTTTGTCAAGAGAGTGATGTGTATACTTTATATATGACTAATGAAGTTTGATTATTTTTCAAATGTATTAAAGTGCATAATAATTTGTTAGATAGAGAGGGTATTTTTTGAATGATGGTTTATGAGATGATATCTATTGTATCATTAAAACTCCATATGCACTTGTTTAATTTTGTTAAGAGAATCATGTGTATATGACTTTATATATGAACAGAGGATTGTAAGTTTTCATATGCACTTGTTTAATTTTGTCAAGAGAATCATGTGTATGTGTTTATGACTTTATATATGAACAGAGGATTGTACAAAAATTGTGTCATGCAAACTCCATATGCACTTGTCTAATTTTGTCAAGAGAGTGATGTGTATATGACTTAATTTTGTCAAGAGAGTGATGTGTATATGACTTTATATATGACTAATGAAGTTTGATTATTTTTCAAATATGTTGAAATATGTTGAAGTGCATAATAATTTGTTAGATAGAGAGTGATGTGTATATGAATTTATATAGGACTAATGAAGTTTGATTATTTTTCAAATATGTTGAAGTGCATAATATAATATGAACAGAGGTTTGTAGAAAAATTGTGTCATGCAAACTCCATATGCACTTGTCTAATTTTGTCAAGAGAGTGATGTGTATATGACTTAATTTTGTTAAGTGCATAATAATATATGAACAGAGGGTAGAAAAATTGTGTCATGCAAACTCCATATGCACTTGCCTAATTTTTTCAAGAGAGTGATGTGTATATGACTTAATTTTATCAAGAGACTGATGTGTATATGACTTTATATATGATGTGTATATGACTTAATTTTGTCAAGTGCATAATAATATATGAACAGAGGATTGTAGAAAAATTGTGTCATGCAAACTTCATATGCACTTGTCTAATTTTGTCAAGAGAGTGATGTGTATATGACTTTATATATGACTAATGAAGTTTGATTATTTTTCAAATATGTTGAAGTGCATAATAATTTGTTACATGGAGAGGGTATTTTTTGAATGATGGTCTATGAGATGATATCTCATCATATTAAGAATGATTATATGAATTTTTCCATTAGAAGCATAATATTTGTATGGTGATGTATATTTCTATGATCCACGTGTTATAGTTGTGTATGTGAATTTGGGTGATATAGTTGTGTGAATCTGAGTGAATCCTTCTACAATGTGAGGGGCTTAGTGATGTGTATATGACTAATGAAGTTTGATTATTTTTCAAATATGTTGAAGTGCATAATAATTTGCCACGTGTTATAGTTGTGTATGTGAATCTGGGTGATATAGTTGTGTGAATCTGAGTGAATCCTTATACAATGTGAGGGGTTTAGTGATGTGTATATGACTAATGAAGTTTGATTATTTTTCAAATATGTTGAAGTGCATAATAATTTGTTACATAGAAAGCGTATTTTTTGAATGATGGTCTATGAGATGATATATATTCATATTAAGAATGATTATATGAATGTGTACATTAGAAGCATAATATTTGTATGGTGATATATATTTCTATGATCCACGTGTTATAGTTGTGTATATGAATCTGGGTGGTGATGTATATTTCTATGATCCACATGTTATAGTTGTGTATGTGAATCTGGGTGAATCCTTCTGCAACATGAGGGGTAACAAACCTACTGACCACAAAAAACCATTTACAACAATGCAACATGTCCTTCACATGGTGACAATACCAAATGACTTTTGATCTAAACCTTTCATATCCTTCACGTTTTCCCTTGCAAGTTATAACTACCCTTATTCAATTGCCCATATAAAGCATTTATTTAGCTTTCACTGCTTCAATGTGGGATAAAAGATAGCACGAAATGGAAAAAAAATAAAAAGCGTACACCTTTGGCAACATTTATCCCATGCATGGATTTTGACAGGATTTATTCATTTCTTAACCACACAACAATTGTTAATGATGCTTCAAACATATAGTTTAGTCTTTGCAATACTTGGAAATTTTTCAAAAAAATAAAAATACTTTCATCTTAACAACATTGAACAAGAATGCAAACTCCAATGCGTCATCAATGCTTTGTGTATGGAATTCTTTCTCATATATCACACATCGAATATAAAAACTTTGCACCTTTCAATATTATGGTCACCTCTTTTGAAAGCATTAATCACATGTTTTGCTTTATGTCCATAGAGCAGCGGATGATATGAGGAAATAGCGGTCCACTAACACATGTACCATATGTAAAACAAACGAAGGCAGGGTCTTTATATATCTCAACCAAATCTAGTGCACGTTGAATAGAAAATACTAGCCTCATACTAAAAAATATATTTCTAGTTGGTATCCGCTTAATGCAACTTATGATTTTCATAAAAACACTAGTGATAGAGAGATACAAGAGCCTAGAAGCAATAGATCCATCCAGGGTGAGTCTTCTATGGAAGAAGGTAACTTCATTGGGATAGATCTCATCAAATTCATAACAGTCTTGCTCATGCATGCATCAAATTCATCTTCCGACGACAGATACAGCACTGCATGCAACAGTAAACCCACCCATGTCACAGATCGGGCTTGCATGCCAACGATCTAGTGACACATGTTAGTTCTAGGTATTTTTCCATGTTTTTACTAATATTCCAGTATAGATCTAGTCATTTGAAGGTCTAATTGAAGATTGGTTTGGTTATTTTTACATGCATGCAGCCTATGTGTGAATTTTTATACATGCATGTTATTATTGTAATTGCTTGACTATTCAATATATCTTAAACAAGTTGTTCCACTTGAAACCACATGCAAAATCACCACACATGTTAAATTAAAGTTATCAAATGCAGCCAGAAACCTAAATAACCCATTCAACCACCCAAAGAGTATCAAATATTCTAGGGAAGAAGGTGACTTCATTGGGACAAATCTCATCAAATTCAGAAGAGTCTTGCTCGTCCATGCATCAGATTCATCTTTCGACACTAGATCTAGTGCTACATGCAACAATAAACCCATGCATGTCATGGATCAGTCTTGCATGCCAATGATCTAGCGACACATGTTAGTTCTAGGTATTTTTCCATGCTTTTACTAATATTCCAGTATAGATCTAGTCATTTGAAGGTCTAATTGAAGTTTTTTTTGGTTATTTTTACATGCATGCAGGTTGTGTGTGAAGTTTTATACATGCATTTATTGTAATTTCTTGACTATTCAATATATTGTAAGCAAGTTGTTCCACCTGAAACCACATGCAAAATCACCACACATGTTAAATTCAAGTTATCAAACGCAGTCAAAAACCTATATAACCCATTCAACCACCCAAAGAGTATTAGATCTGTGACAGACAGGGTCAACAAAGAGTTAATATCTAGATCTGTGGATTTGGGATATTACATTTTATGGCTTGAAGTGGATGGGACACCTTCTTAGGGTGCATTTCCTTGTATACTCATGGTTTTGGGAAAAACAACACATGGTTTTGCAAATCAGTACATGGTTTTGTCTCTTGTTTTGAGAATATTGATGATGGATGTAACCACCTTGGCACTCTTATCTAGGGCATACCCTTCTCGAAGGTTGTTATATTATTTGTTGAAGGAATATATAACTACCTAGCGCACTTGTCAAGGGAGCACCACCTCATATCATGTTTTATTATTATTAACCAAGTCAAAGTGGTCCAAGATGCACTTCTCCCAAGGGTGAACTTCATGAAGTCAATATTTAATTGTTTTACTTGGCCAAGGTGGCTATTCTTGAACATTATTCAAAGGTAGCTTGAGGAATATTTTATTATTGGTTGACTCGTCACACATGGGAGGTTGGTACACATTGAAAGAGATGTTATTGAGGTGGCTAGGGAGGCACCTTCGCTTTGAGGGAGAAACACATGCTTCTAAGGAGAATTTTGTGGCACACTTTCTATTATCCAGGTGGATATCAGTGGCCACCCAACTTTTCCAACTAGCTCAAAACAGTTTTCTGGCAATTTTGGTAATTTACTATCTTTAGCAGTTTTTAACTTCCGGGGCCATTTTGAGGCCCTAAACGATGTTTTTTGGAAAATGAGAAGAAGAATGTAATTTCCTTATACATTTTCCACAAAATGAATCTCCTCAACGATACCTTTCCAATGGGCTATCATGCACCTAAAACAGAGATCGTATGCAAAAGTTACGAGCCCGAGAAGTTGATGTACTAACTTACCCAAACAGGGCCCACATGACTTTTGGTGCTTCATCCCCTAGGGTTAGGTTTTTGGATGTCAAGGGTTTTTGGAATTCCTGTTTATTGTAAAAAGGCCTTCAAAGCCTCATTATAATCACCTTCTTGTGAATGCAAGTAGTCGTCACATCTCTTCTCAGAGATAAGCTGCCACCATTCTAGCAAGTCTTTCACTCTGTATTTTTACAGTCTCTATACATTTATTTCATTAATAGAAATCATGTATTATTGTATCTATGTGTTTACGGTTGCATCTCTGATACATTTTTGTTATATTATTGGATATCGACGATATCTCTGTGCATTTCTTTATTATATCTCCTCTCTCATTTCGTGCCAAAAATAATCCAGATCAGTGATATCAGAGGAGGTTGCTCTTGATCATTTTTTTAGTGCATGTCCCCATCAAGGTCCAAGTATAGAAAGTTGGGTCTTGAGCTTGTCTCTCTTGAATAAAATATCTCTCGCACACCCAAGAAACCCTCCATTGCAGAAGAAAAGAAAAACGACGGAGCAGACGATCCTATAAATCTGTTGCTTGAGCAAGCTCTCATGCAACAGAGGGACGAAGTGATGGAGAATTTTTCCCACATCCTTCAAGGCCTGCCGATAGCAATATGCTCATATTTGTCAAACAACCACTTTGGAAGGACCTCTCATTTCAAGGTACATGTTAATTTTTATATTATTGTATTTGAAGGTCAAATAGATGTAGATGCCCTAGATAAATGATTAAATATGTTAGAAGGTTATTTCTCTGTTCATAATTTTTACGACAAGGAAAATATCACCTTCGCACTCCTTAAATCTCTCCCCCATGTCAAACATTGGTGGGAAACTTATTGGGAGAAAATTTCCATAGAGGAGTCTGACCATTCGTGACCTTTCGTTTGTGCTCTCGAGTTAGTGTTTGTGACCACCATATTTCTGCTTAATGATCCGTCCCCTCCATTGCAACAAGAATGAATCCTTTCAAACAGAATCGATTACAATGAGTATGAATCCTCTCACTAATGACAGTCTTCTTGGTGGCTCTCGATAACCTGCATTCAATTGTTGACAACATGCACTGGGCAGATAGGTAAGGTGACTAACATTGCTTCTTCTTTAGTTGAATAATTATGAATAATATATGAGATGATTACAATGAGAATGATGGTTCGTTTATATACCTTGCAAAGGGCGTTTTTCATGAATAGAAACATCCTTTAGATAAGACACATCTTTTCATTTATGATATATTAATATTACTATTTATGATTATTATTACTTATTATTATTATATTTTATATATGTTACACTTGGAAGCATTAATTTGATATTCTGTTTTGTTTGCACAATAGTTTGAGATTTCCATCTAATGTAGTTGAAAACTTTCTAAATTCTTAAATTTCATTTGTTTTATAGTAAATATCTAAATCACTATATATGTTTGTAATTTTGCAGAAAGTTGCTCGCTTGTATGGATCATCCATTTCCAACAACAACCTCATTAGTGTTTCATGGGTAAATATTGTTTTTATTTCCACTCTCTTTTTCATGCATGCTATAGAACAAGTGTGCTTGTAAGATATGAGAGAAATTTGGCTTTAGGTAATGTGGATTATTGTTTCTTAATATACTTGCGATTTGTTTTAGGATGCATTCATCATCTTATAACTTTCATCTTCTCCCCATTGGAATTTCACAGTTTCCCATTCTAAAAATGACAGAATACTATTTCTAATACATCTATGTTCTTTAAATATCAAACATACTATGATGTATTATGTTGCGGTACATGTTGGTTGGTATGTTTCAGTCTAGAAAATTCTCTATAAAAATATATTTGAAGAGTTTGAAATCTGTCCTCTTTTTACTTGAGGTTTGTGTCAATCTTTTACCTCCTAATCTGAAGTCTTAGACCACCTTCATGTGTATCTTTTGATATCGTCTTTATCCTAAGGATTATGTACTTGGATACATGTTAGGATGATCGTTATGTGATAATCTTTTATTTGATGGTTATGTCTATTGTACATCATTATTGTCAATATGATTGATTTGGCTTTGAGCCTTTTTGCCATTTCTTGATTTTCTTGTTCTTCATTATGTCTTTCAATTGGTATTATATCTTTGATGATCTTAAGGGTCTGGTGATTATATGGAATGAATGGTGAGGACATTTTTTAACTATTTTTGGAAGAGTGCATTATTTCTTTTATGGGGTTGGTTGAATAACGATAAAGTGTAACACTAAGGCTGTGAGTTTGGTTGGATGATAAGGAGTGTAGTTTGAGATCAACAACAACAATCAAGAAGAACTCCTACAAAATCAAATAAGTGTTTCCCGATGTATTATTTAGGATGAAGATGTCAAAATAAAGTAATGATGACTACATTGTCAAATTTAAGTTTGTGCATTCTTATTGATTGAAATATTTAGTTTGAGAAAATCTAAGAGTGACTTTTTCTTGGTTGAGAGAAAGTGTGCATGATTATGGTGTCTACGTATGGGTATGCTGGGTATATGGATGATTAAGTGAAATCTTGATTGAATGTGGATGTGAGGTGACACAGAGACAATGTGTTTGTGTGAGAGAACAATTCCTTGTATTTCTATGAGGAAGTAACACACCCAACCCCTTAAATACCCTTTCTAGGGATGGGGCATCAAATTTTCTCTTTTCCTTGGTTCATTTTCGATCCCTTACTAAGAAAAACCATCTTATTCTTCTCCCCCAAAGTTTACATCTCCTACTATGTGCTTAAACCATCTAGCGGGGTCCTCCTCGTGACCTCAGGCTAAAAACGGGGAGCTAAGAGTCTACTTAGAGAAGGTTTCAGTGCTTTGGAACTCCCAGACTTCAAGAGTTCCAACGATGTTATCAAATTCCCATATCATCGAACAATGGAGGGAATCAATGGTCCACATCCTCTTCTAATATCCTACAGTTAAAAAGGGGGCTTCGACATTCGGCATAAAACACTCCTTTTTCCTAACCCCTGAAGTCCCAAAATATCGCCAAGTGGCCTTATCCCTTCAGCGATCGATGTTCAAAGTTTTACGTTGAACGTCCCTTCTTCGACATTTAACAGTCGACAATCTGTTGTCTTTGTTCTACATTTTTGGAGTTTCGGTGATCACATATTGTCGTTGGACTTTCGGCATTCAGCGATTGACGATCCTCGTTGTACATTCCTTTTCCATACTACACTCAAATATTTTGAACTCCCAAAGTTTTCTAGACTGCCAGAGTCTCAGACATGTCGCCGACCACATTATCTAGGAGGGCATGAACCAGGAGTTGACATGTAGTGAGGGTCAGGGGGTGACACATGTCCTCATTGAGGGGTGACATGTGTCATTCTCTAGTAGTCACAAATGGTTTGTGAATCGTCCATATACGGATGACATGTGGTATGCGTAATGTTGTTCCACATCACATCGAATGATGTCATCATGCCACGTCATATTGGATCAATAATTGCCCATCCCTTCCATCTCATGGTCAGTAGGAGTCCACATAGATCCATAAATCTACGGATCTTGTTACATTGTAGCTCTAGAATTCGAATATTGAAAAATCCTCACGTTGCAAATTCTCCAAAGTGCTAAGTCTCCAGACTCTCTAATTTGGCACCAAGTGTCTTCATCCTACCAACGACTGAGATTCATTTCGGTGTTTGTGACTTCAGAGGTTTTTCACATTCGGTAGGTTCTTGGCGAGGTTCCTCTGGAGTAATAAGTCTCTGGACTATGGGATCGCTTGCCATGTTCCCTCTTATTCGATGACTCTAATTCGACGAAAAACCTTAGACTGGGGACAAGTAGGGGCCAGGTGTCTCTCTATGATGCATTCCCAATCGGTTGGGTAATCGAGGGTGGGCTTCTTAGATCAACGACTAAGAGAAATATAGAAGGATTCGAGGATTGACGGTCCACATCACTTCGAAAGTTTGACATTCAATAGTTTGACATGTATCTCCCAACTTTCCCTCCGCACTATGTCGAATCTATCACCACGTGTACCTAGCATCCACGAACATGATTTACTCCAGCTTGCAGAGCTCTGGGGAAACTCGCGCATCCCTATACCGACAAATACCCAGACTTCTACATAATCATTGATATGTGGACATGTGTCCCTCCATTTTCAACGGTCCCGATTTACTCCGCAACACCGACATTCAAGAGTTTCGACGTTATACCACTCCTATCCTCCCGAAGTAGGACTTCATTGAAGCACTTAACGTTTTCCTTCCTAAGTCCGATCTAATGGTTGAGAGGCATCCATAGTAGATCCCTAGATCGACGACCCTCGACAATTCACAACTTCGGCCTTTGACTGTTTCTTACAATTGTGGAGTCACAAGTCTCAAAGTCTCGAAGTCGAAAGAGATAGCTCCTTTCAGACTAGTGCAAGGTTCCTAGACCCTGGTCACATGGGTCCTTTGGGAAATCTTGGGGGCTAAGAACAAATCATTTTTTCAACAAATGGTTTAAGGACATGGTCATGAGCCCTTGGTCAGATGGGTGGATAGCCAAAAGGAAAACGCCCTTCTCCCACAGAGATGAACTTGACATTTCCACTTAGATGAATTCAAAGGGGTTGGCAGGACTTAGACGTTTGAGTTGATCCTACCCCGACTCTCCTCTGGATTCACATCCCATAACTCTCTAGAAATTACAGTGAGATAAATCAAATACTATATGGATATATCATTTTACAGAATCAAAAGAACATTTCTAATAATTGTTCAAATACTGAAAGACATGACCATAAACACAGACATTCATCATCACATCAAATATGTATACATAGAGTATGATAATACTTATCAGAAATGGATAATGTGAAGAAATCATTGAAAGGGATTCCTATTTCCTCCCAACCATAGGCGCAACCACTCCTAACGGATTTACCATTGGCCACCCCCAAACTAGACCATGATTCTCTAAGAGAGATTCTTTCTCTTTTCTCCACGACATTCAAGGAAGAAGGTTACTCTTCTCCTCCCATGATGCACGAGTACTTCCTCAGTCACTTGTTAGCCTTATTTATCATCTTGTATACAAACCCTACCTGTGGCTTCTTTCAGCCAAAAACAAGCTTACTTCTCATATTTTTTTTCTCAACTCCAGTGTCGAAGTATGTTATCTTCTCTTCTTGGGAGAGTGTTTTTTTTCTACTCTGATATCTTGCAGATCTATCTATGTCCCCGAATTACCTCCTTTATTACCTTCCTCAGCAAGGTTGTGTGGGTCTGAATCCCAATTTGTGGTCAGGACTGGAAACCTTACAGATGGGTACCCTACTCCATCTTCTCATTAACTCTTAAGGATGGCCTTCTAACTACAAGCCTGACTGGTAATTCATTTCTAGGTCAGAGGACTATTGAGAAATTACACCTAGTAGGTATTGGTCTAGTGAGGGTCATCTCAACCATTCTTGGCTTCCCCTCACCATCTCTCTCATAGATTCCATCATCCACCCTATTCTCCTTTCCTTTGACATGTTTGATTTCAAAATCAAACTCACTGAGGAGATCCATCCACCTAGCTTGTCTCACATTGAGCTTTGGTTGGTCAAACAAATACCTCAACCCACTATGGTCTGTCATAAGTACAAATCTTCTACCGAAGAGATAATTCCTCCACATTTTCAAATCATGCACTATGGAATCCAATTCCATATCATGGGTCACATAATTGACTTTATGCTCATTCACTTTTTGGGATTTGTAGAAAATCACATGTCCTTCTTGCATAAGGACTCCTTTGAGCCATTCCTTGTAGGCATTTGTACACACAAGGAAATCATTTTCTAGGTCTGCGATCTTCAGTAAATGTGTGTTGGTTAGAAGGTATTTCATCTCTTGAAATATTTCTTCAAATTCTGATGTCTAAATGAATCTAACACCTTTTTTCTGAAGGGAGGTGATTGGGAAACCAATCTTGGAGAATCCTTTTATGAATCTCTTATAGTATCATGCCAGGACCATAAAAGATATGATATCAAACACATCCTTTGGGGTAGGTCAATCCATGATGGCTTTAATATTATCAGTATCAATTGCCACTCCTTTTTCAGATATAACATGGCCTAACTAATGGACATCTTTCTGGAAAAAGTCACACTTACTAAGTTTAGTATAGAGATTATGTTCTCTTAGTACTTGTAGTACTAGCTTGATATGTTATTCATGCTCTTCCCTATTCTTGGAATAGATTAGGATATCATCAGTGAAAACCAAAACAAACCTATCCAAGAACTTTCTGAATATGTTATTCATTAAACACATAAAAGTGGTTGGTGCATTGGTGAGCCCAAATGGCACCACCACAGATTCATAGTGACCATATCTTGTCCTAAAGCCTATCTTATGGATGTCTTCATATTTAAATCAGACCTGATGGTATCCAGACCTCAAGTCAATCTTGGAGAAGATTGTAGCACCCCTTAATTGGTCAAATAAGTCATCGATCCTTGGCAATGGATACTTATTCTTGATAGTCATCTTATTGAGTTGTCTATAATCTATGCACAGTCTAAGTGTGCTATCTTTATTTTTCACAAACAAGGCTCATGCTCCACATGGAGACACACTAGGCCAAATGTAGTCTTTGTCCCACATCTCCTTCAAATGTAGCTTGAGCTCAACTAGATCTGGTGTACTCATTCTATAGGGTGTTCTAGACATTGGCACTGCTCACGGTACAAGTTCTATTGAAAATTCAATATCCCTTCTTGGAGGTAGACCTGGTACCTCTTCTGGGAATAAATATTTATATTCTATTAATATGGGATGACTCTCTAGGCTGGGTTTGTCATTCTCGATAGAGTTTAGTACTTGTATTTCATACAAGTTACATCCCTTTCTGCAATACTTCTTCACTTGGTGGGTTGAATCATGTGTATGTGTATATGACTTTATATATGAACAGAGGATTGTAGAAAAATTGTGTCATGAAAACTCCATATGCACTTGTCTAATTTTGTCAAGAGAGTGATGTGTATATGACTTAATTTTGTTAAGAGAATCATGTGTATGTGTATATGACTTTATATTACAGAGAATTGTAAAAACATTGTATCATGAAAACTCCATATGCCCTTGTTTAATTTTGTTAAGAGAATCATGTGTATATGACTTTATATATGAACAGAGGATTGTAAGTTTTCATATGCACTTGTTTAATTTTGTCAAGAGAATCATGTGTATGTGTATATGACTTTATATTACATAGAATTGTAGAAAAATTGTATCATGAAAACTCCATATGCACTTGTTTAATTTTGTCAAGAGAATCATGTGTATATGAATTTATATATGAACAGAGGATTGTAAGTTTTCATATGCACTTGTTTAATTTTGTTAAGAGAGTGATGTGTATATGACTTTATATATGACTAATGAAGTTTGATTATTTTTCAAATATGTTGAAGTGCATAATAATTTGTTAGATAGAGAGGGTATTTTTTTGAATGACGGCCTATGAGATGATATCTATTCATATTAAGAAGGGTATTTTTTTGAATGACGGCCTATGCGATGATATCTATTCATATTAAGAATGGTTATATGAATTTTTCCATTAGAATCATAATATTTGTATGGTGATGTATATTTCTATGATCCACGTGTTATAGTTGTGTATGTGAATCTGGGTGAATCCTTCTGCAACATGAGGGGTAACAAACCTCATGACCACAAAAAATTGTTTACAACAATGCAATATGTCCTTCACATGGTGACAATACCATATGAATTTTGATCTAAACCTTTCATATCCTTCACAGTTT
Source organism: Picea sitchensis (assembly GCA_010110895.2). NCBI lineage: Eukaryota > Viridiplantae > Streptophyta > Pinopsida > Pinales > Pinaceae > Picea > Picea sitchensis. The sequence goes on from SNQJ01S0075017.1 coordinate 75,899, forward strand.
CCCTTGCAAGTTATTCTTACCCTTATTCAATTGCCAATATAAAGTATTTATTTAGTTTTCACTGCTTCAATGTGGGATAAAAGATAGCACGAAATGGAAAAAAAATAAAAAGCGTACACCTTTGTCAATATTTATCCCATGCATGGATATTGATGAGATTTATTCATTTCTTAACCACACAACAATTGTTAATAATGCTTCAAACATATAATTTATTCTTTTCAATACTTGGAAATTTTTCAAAAAAATAAAAATACTTTCATCTTAACAACATTGAACAAGAATGTAAACTCTTAGTGTATGGAATTCTTTCTCATATCTCACACATAGAATATAAAAACTTTGCACCTTTCAATATTATGGTCACTTCTTTTGAAAGTGTTAATCATATGTTTTGCTTTATCTCCATAGAGAAGCGGATGATATGAGGAAATAGCAGTCCACCGACACATGTACCATATGTAAAACAAATGAAGGCAGGGTCTTTATATATTTCAACCAAATCTAGTGCACGTTGAATAGAAAATACTAGTCTCATACTACAAAATATATTTCTAGTTGTTATCCACTTAATTCAACTTATCATTTTCATCAAAACACTAGTGATAGAGAGATCTAGGAGCTTACAAACAACAGATCCATCCAGGGTGAGTCTTCTAGGGAAGAAGGTAACTTCATTGGGATAGATCTCATCAAATTCATAACAGTCTTGCTCATGCATGCATCAAATTCATCTTTCGACAGCAAATCCAGCACTGCATGCAACAGTAAACCCACCCATGTCACAGATTGGGCGTGCATGCCAATGATCTAGTGATACATGTTAGTTCTAGGTATTTTTCCATGTTTTTACTAATATTCTAGTATAGATCTAGTCATTTGAAGGTCTAATTGAATATTGGTTTGGTTAGTTTTACATGCATGCAGGCTATGTGTGAATTTTATGCATGCATGTTGTTATTGTAATTGCTTGACTATTCAATATATCTTAAACAAGTTGTTCCACTTTAAACCACATGAGAAATCACCACGCATGTTAAATTCAAGTTATCAAACATAGCCAGAAACCTAAATAACCCATTCAACCACCCAAAGAGTATAAGATATTCTAGGGAAGAAGGTGACTTCATTGGGACAGATCTGATCAGATTCAGAGGAGTCTTGCTCATGCATGCATCAACTTCATCTTTCGACAACAGATCCAGTGCTACATGCAACAATAAACCCACGCATGTCACAGATCGGTCTTTCATGCCAATGATCTAGCGACGCATGTTAGTTCTAGGTATTTTCCCATGCTTTTACTAATATTCCAGTATATATCTAGTCATTTGAAGGTCTAATTGAAGATTTGTTTGGTTATTTTTACATGCATCCAGGTTGTGCATGAATTTTCATACATGCATGTCATTATTGTAATTGCTTGACTATTCAATATATCGTAAACAAGTTGTTCCACCTGAAACCACATGAAAAATCACCACACATGTTAAATTCAAGTTATCAAATGCAATCAGAAACCTATATAACCCATTCAAACACTGAAAGAGTATCAGATCTGCGCCAGATAGGGTCAACAAAGAGTTAATATCTAGACCTGTGGATTTGGGATATTACATTTTATGGCTTGAAGTGGATGGGACACCTTCTCAGGGTGCATTTCCTTGTATATTCATGGTTTTGGGAAAAACAACACATGGTTTGGCTCTTGTTTTGAGAATATTGATGATGGATCTAACCACCTTGGCTCTCTTCTCTAGGGCATACCCTTCTCGGTGATTGTTATATTATTTGTTGAAGGAAGATATAACTACCTAGCGCACTTGTTAAGGGAGCACCACCTCATATCATATTTTATTATTATTAACCAAGTCAAAGTGGTCCAAGATGCACTTCTCCCAAGGGTGAACTTCATGAAGTCAATATTTAATTTTTTTACTTGGCCAAGGTGTCTATTCTTACACATTATTCAAAGGTAGCTTGAGGAATAACTTATTGTTGGTTGACTCGTCACACGTGGGAGGTTGGTACACATTGAAAGAGATGTTATTGAGGCGTCTAGGGGGGCACCTTCACTTTGAGGGGGCCACACATGCTTCTAAGGAGGAGTTTTTGGCACACTTCCTATGATCTAGGTGGATTTCGGTGGCCACCCACCTTTATCAACTGGCTCAAAACAGTTTTCTGGCCATTTTGGTAATTTACTATCTTTAGCAGTTTTTAATTTCCGGGGCCATTTTGAGGCCCTAAATGATGTTTTTGGGAAAATGGGGAGAAATATGGAAATTCCTTCCATATTTCCCCCAAAATGAATCTCCTCGATGATACCTTTCCAACAGGATATCATGCACCTAAAACAGAGATCGTATGCAAAAGTTACGACCCCGAGAAGTTGATGTACTAACTTACCCAAACGAGGCCCACATGACTTTTGGCTCTTCATCTCATAGGGTTAGGTTTTTGGATGTCAAGGGTTTTTGGCATTCCTGTTTATTGTAAAAATTCCTTCAGAGCCTCATTGTAATCATCTTCTTGCGAATGCGAGTAGCCATCACATCTCTTCTCAGAGATAAGATGTCACCATTCTAGCAAGTCTTTCACTCTGTATTTTTACAATCTCTATACATTTATTTCATTAATAGAAATCGTGTATTACTATATCTTTGTGGTTATGATTGCATATCTGATACATTTATGTTATATTATTGGATATCCACGATATTTCTATGCATTTCTTTATTATATCTCCACTCTCATTTCGTGCCGAAAATAATATAGATCAATGGTATTAGAGCAAGCTGCTCTTGATCATTTTTTCAGTGCATGTCCCCGACGAGGCCTGAGTATAGAAAGTTGGGTCTTGAGCTTATCTCTCTTGAAGACAATCACTCTCGCACACCTAAGAAACCTTCCATGGCGGAAGAAAAGAAAACCGACGGAGTAGATGATCCTATAAATATGTTGCTTGAGCAAGCTCTCATGAGACAAAGGGACAAAATGATGGAGAATTTTTCCCACATCCTTCAACATCTGGCAATAGCAACAAGCGCATCTTCATCAAACAACCACTTCGGAAGCACCTCTCCTTTCAAGGTGCATGTTAATTTTGATATTCTCGTATTTGAAGGTCAGTTGATAGATGTAGATGCCCTAGACAAATGGTTAGATCTGTTAGAAGGTTATTTCTCTGTTCATAATTTTCCCAACAGGGAAAAAATTATCTTCGCACTCCTTAAAACTCTCCCCCATGTCAAACATTGGTGGGAAACTTACTAGGAGCAAAGTTCCACAGAGGAGTCTGGAATATATGGGGCCAAGCCCACTTGGGATTTTTTTTGGATGTGGTAAATGAATAGTATTACCCTGTTGGCAACTATGAGGACTAGTACATGAGATGGACCACACTGCGGCAAGAGAGGGGCCAAGCAATTTTAGAGTTCACCAATACCTTCCATACTTTGCGCACCAAGTTGTGTATCAAAGACTTTGAACAACATTTGGTTCTGAAATATCGTGGGGCTCTACACAGATACATCCAAACTGAAATGGAATTTATGGACATCTCATCATTCGATGTTGCTTATAGATATGTTGTTAAAATCGAAGAGAAATTTAAGAACCAAAACAAATGAGAGTTTGGGTATACAAATCTGCAACAACCAAAGTATGACAAAGACGGCCCTAACAAACAGTCTCCCAAAAACTAGTCCAAGCCATAGGAAAAGAAGGGGTCACGAGAAGACAAAGAAGGACACCAAAAAATGGTGTGATTTCCACAAAATCCCCTGGAACAACACCAATAAATTTCGCTCAAAATATTCATTGGTGGCCGAGATCAAAGACAAGGAGTCGAACCCTGATTTAGAATCCGATTCTGAAAATACTGGTAAAGGACAGATCATTGGCGCAGACCCCGCTGCTATTGTCGTGACTGCAAAATTCAACCAGAAGAACCTCATATTAGGAGAGGTCATAAAATAGTTTGGATTGTCGACAACACCACACGCACATCCATACAACATCAGGTGGATTCGCCAGGGACGAGATCTTTGTGTCAACCAGCAGTGTCGATTGTCATACAGCATCCAACCCTTCAAGGATGAGGTATTATGTGATGTTGCCCCACTGGATGTTTGTGATTTTCTCTTGGGCCCGCCATATATGTGGAGATGCCATGATGTTTATGAGTCTCATCCCCGCAATGTCATTGTTTCTCTGGGGGGTCATATCTACAAAATACTAGAGTTAGTTCCGACTATTGTTCCACCTAAACAATGCTGCAAGGTAGTATCTCATACTGCAAAATTCAGCTTTTCACAATCTGTTCAAAAGGTGAATAGAAGGATACTGCAAACACTACAGCCTCATCCCAAGCACCTTGTATCCAACAAAAACAGGTCGACAAGATTGCAACAAAGTGTAAAGATTCCTTCTACACATAAGCATCTCATGTAGCTAGACTGGTTAAAAAGGTCCAACCCTTTGATTATGGTTGCATCTCTGATACATTTTTGTTATATTATTGGATATCCACGATATCTCTGTGCATTTCTTTATTATATCTCCACTCTCATTTCGTGCCGAAAATAATCCGGATCATCCTATTTGTTGGGTCAAAACCTAATTCATCCCCCTTTGAAGCCTTGGTTTACATGTGGGAGACCTCACTTGAAGGGTGCACAGGTGGAAATAGTTATTTATTATTTCATGAAGGTTGTTGCTTGGTCAATCACTCATCTAAAGGAAGAACCCTACCTTATAGCTCTATTTTTGGAGGTGGTTACTAACTAACCCCATTATTTTATTATCGTGGAATTGTCTCATGGAGTTAGTTACTTGAGAACTCTATTATATTGTTTTCCTTGTAGATAAGATGTGTATTTTGTTGTTTCTTCTAGGAGAGGAAATTGGATTTCAACAACTCATTGCTACTTTTAGTAAAAGATTTGTTGAAAAGTTTATTTTATTGATATTCCTTGGAGAATTGATGGATTTAGGAAAACAATTACTTTTTATTGTAAGGGAGATGTAGCTCACTCCATTTAAAGAGTATATCTCTTAGTCATTGGAATGGTTGGATTTGGGAGAAATCCCTTGGAGCTTAGTTGAATACCTATTGGATGTATTTGGAGGATTAATGAATGCCTTAATGAATGAGGAAATCTTCTAGATCTCTATGTTATCTCATGTAGATGAAATATTATTGGATCATGGTTATGAAACATTGTATGGGATAATACCATTACTCTTATATTGTATTCATCATTAGGATGTTCTATATTGATGCATGTTTCTATACTCTTTCTTGTGTGCACTTGTAATCCATTCTTGATAGGTACAATTTTCATAGCCATTGGATTTTATCTACACTAGTAATCTCTTACGATAAATTTCTGAAGTTTGGAACAAAAAGGAAAGGGTTGATTAAGCTTGTACTTTGCAGCCATATTATTCCTCTTTTCTTCATTAGGATATCCTCCCACAAGCCTTATTTGACCCCATATTCCCAATGTACTTTCCTTAGGCACTAGTCTTACCTTCAACCACCTTTTAAAGCATCAAAAGACTAATCTTGATTTTTGTTTAGCAAATCTGAAAATTGCATTTGAATATTCTACTTCAGATTTTCCACTAAGTCTAGAAAGCTTATCTCTTTTTGCATCTTATACTAGACTTAAAATTATGCATTATAAATCTGCAACATATACCTACTCAAAGATCCCAAATCAAATTTGTACTAAGTCCTAAAACCCCCACTTTACTTCATTCATATTGTCTTGGACAAATTTGTACTAAGTCCTAAAACCCCCACTTTACTTCATTCATATTGTCTTGGACTTGGCATGTTTAGGGAAGCCCCCTTGAGTTGGTGATAATCTAACCTAAAGTGAAGGAAATTGCTTCGATGGTGACAACGGTAGCATTTATGTGTTACTCTTTGAATTTCACTTGGTGGAGACTTTACACCTTAGGTGAGACTTTGAGAGGTAACAAGGTCAAGGCTTCTTTGAGGTGTTTGATTGTTCAAATAAAGATATAAAGTGTTTCTAAAGTTATTAGGTCTATTGTATTTTTACTACATTGAAAATAAAATTGCAAAGGAGTTATAGGGAGTTGTCGTCGAGTATTTTTATAAAATGGTGCTATAAGGCGATTATATTATTTTTCCCATACTTGTAAGGATGTTATAAGGTATTTTTTTGGGAATTTCCAAGCGTTTCAATCATCTAAACGATTCCATGATACTTAATAAAATAAAATAAAATTGTGTAGTATCCTAGAACTGCCAAAAATTAAAAAAGGGGTCTACGGAATTGTGGTGCATTTTGAGTGAGGATATGGCTGTGTGTGGTCTACGAAACTCTATGGTGCATTTTTCCTTTTACTTATTTTTTTTTAAACAAACACATGCACATGAAGAAACATAAAGCACTCTAGTTTAAATAAGGAAAGATCATAAATATAGTCATACAATCTTAAGGAGACAAGCAATTTAAGGGATAGAGCAATTTACACTTGAAGACAAATCTTTGCATTATTTTGCATAGTAAGGAAGGTCACTTTCCTATTTGGGTGTTTTTTTAAGGCCTTGTCATGGTTTCTTGTATGAAAACATTAATGTCTCCCTAAGTTGAGCTTTTGAATTGGACATGACATAATCAATTCCATTGTAATTTTGAGTCAATCTTTAGTTTTGCCTCATTGAGAGAGTGTGATCCTTAACTTGTAACTTGTTTGGCATAACACCACTCATTGTTTTCTTGTTTTTTTTATTGTATGATTTTGAGTATTGGTTTTTACCTTAAGAAGAGTTAGAAAGTGAAGCTTTTTGTCCCTAATTAGAAATATATATATATATATATATATATATATCAGCAATGAAATCAATGATTTACTACATAAATAATCATCAAATCATCAAGTAGTTATTGTACAATGATGTACTAAATCAATAGATAACTTTCCAATATTCAAACACAAGCTTTGACGGTGAAAAAGGGTTGTTAGATAGGGTTTTCAATGAATTATTATAACAGCCAAGTTATTGTAGCAAATATTTTCTAAAAAAACAAGTTTCAACCATGAATATTAGCAAGTAAATTGACAAAACGTTATCCAATAAGCAATCGAATGAGAAAATAAAAGAAAGAAAAAGAAATAAAAGTGAGAAAATAAACTGAGTAATTGTGAAATCAACCCAAAAATAATCTAGCCCTTCCCGTAACTTTTTTCATCATCATTATTTTTATTTTATTTTTATTTTTATTATTTATGTATCGAGGAAAATAAACCATTAGCTTGGACTCAGGTCAGATGAAATTTAGCATAAAGGAATGTGTTACCTGCTTTGCATGTGAATCCTATGATTTTGAAAAATTTGTGCATGGAGGGACTGTCAACATGCCAACCAACATACATGTACGGTGCGGAGATATGATTAATCAATAGCCAAATGAAACGATCACCAATCTCCGAGGCATGTGAACCAACAAATGCTTTGCCATTAATTATGAAGGTATCAATTGAATTAGATTTAGGGTTTAGGGTTTGTATTTTAAAGGGATGATCAATGAATTCATCAAGCCAATTAGTATCACCTCTAGGGACCTTTCTATCAGGAACAAGGTGGTCATGATGCAAACAAGATTCATAACATGGATTCAAAAAGATTGGGATGTCTTTAAAATAGTCATCTTCATTGAAGAAACATGTGCACTTAGGAGGGATATGACTTCTAGTATCAAATTCTTTAACTTCTCTTGATTGAAACAAAGGATTAGAAAAAAATTTATACAGTTTAAGATCTTCATTGAACTCATAGATATCTGCAAAAGAGGACTCCTCAACTGTATCATTAAAGTCATGATGATCTACATCATTTGACTACTCATTAGCATTATCATCGAATACAAATATATCATAAATTGGTTTGACATGGTCAGAATTGATTTCTTCATTTGCATAATTAAAATTTCCATCACATGCGTGCGAATAAGAGGCTTGAATTGAAAGATGATTTTGGAGTTGAGTTTTTTCATGAGGTTTAAGAAGGGTGATGTTTGGGATGTGAGAGGTGGATTGATCACTAAGCATCATGATATAATCGTGATCCTCTTCACATCCAAGCTCTTGACCACAAGTAGTGAATTCATTATAAATAGGCCCTAGGAGAGAGGGCTCCCGAGATATACTCCCAACATGATTTGAAGATTTTGACTCAAGAAAGAACATGTGATCTTGTAAACTCTTGATGATGGGGATTAAAGAAGACAAATCCTTGTGTGAATCATAAATGCCAAAGGAGTAGCCTGTTCTACATATTTTTTGTTCGAAGTTGAGGTAAGTGGATAGAGCTATTTCTAGGTTTTGAACATTCTTTTCTTCCAACCGCCATCGGTAAAGAGGAGGTAGAAGTTTGTAGTAATGCAACAAGGCAATCAAGTTGGTAGGGAGAATGGGAGTAAGAATTGAATTATATAACTTGATAAACTTAAGATTAAAAGTAAGAATACTCTCATTATCCTTTATGTGTAACTGGTTAAACCTCTTAAGATACTCGTAAGTACTATCTAAATGCCCAAAGGTAGAAGTAAACAAGTAAGAAAGTGAAAACCAGGTAGAGATGCATCCATTAGGAAGGTTGGAAAATAAATAGGCGGCATCACCCTGAAGTGAATTCATGAACAAAAGCATGAAACTATCATTATTTTTTACTCCGCGAATGGTGCAAGCATTCGAAAATGCACGAAGATGTTCAATTACAGGAACAATTATGTCACCATGAAAGAGAGGCAGATGGTTCTTGAATTTGTGAGGTAAAGGGCTAATTGGGTGGGCGAACTTCAAGGGAGTGGGCACAAACCAAGGGAAATTATTTAGGTCTTCTTCAAACTCAAAAATCCCATACTTACGAATGACTTTCCCAAGGTTAGTAGCTGAAACCACAGGGTTACACCACCAAACAAACTTTCAATCGGTTGAGACATTGAGGTCTAGGAAAAATAAAATTGAAAGAATTAAAACAAAACTAGGAACGAACCATTGAACGGCCATCCCCAATATGGTCGCCAAAAATATGTTGACGTCGAGGGACTAGAGAGTCCCCAACATCACATTTCAACCTCCCACAGGGCTAGGCGAGAAGAGGTGAGAATATCACCCTAGAATTAAATCCCCAGACAAGAATGTGCATTGAACTCCAGGCCAATTTTCCTCTAACCTACAATCCAAGCATCAATTCTTTTACCTTGTAATTTTACTTTTAGTAATATTTGATTTTTGTTTAATTAATGGTTTTGATGCTTTTATGTTGTAATTTATACATTTGACATAACAAAATTATATCCTAAAAGTATTTAAAGAACTAAAGAAAATGTTACCAAAGTAATTTTTTATATTTATTTTAGCAAAAAAGTAACTAAAGTAAAATTAAAACTAGAGAAAGTTAATAAAACTATGTTGGATTTAAAAATAATTTAATTAAAAGAAGAGTTTATTAAACCAAAACATTTGTTTGAAGGCTTAAATGATATAATATTTTTCATATTTCCTTTTAGAAGTTAGGATGTGTTCAATTACAAGAAAATCATAATAGTAAAGAAAGAAAAAAGTTTATACATATTAAACAAGTTAATAACGAAAGCATACATGATTTTTACAAATAAACATATTCACAAGTTTGTTTATTTTTTATTTTTTTTCAATGTTATATTAAAATAAGATGAGGAAACCTGAGAATTTAAAAAAATAACAAAGAGACAATTTCAGAGTGCAAAAAGAATTTGATTTCATTTAAAATGCTCCCCATACAAATCCTTGAATTTTCGAAACCTACAAGTCTCTATGTAGACTAGGGCCATGTATATGGTCTTTAGCCACTCTAGAACAATGTTACAATAGAAAGACTAAGCGCGAAAAGAAAAACAGAAAGCTGAGCCAGAAATGGAATGGAGCAATGATGGCGAATCATAAGGAGAAAACCTGCATACAGAAATCGATTAGCGTCGAATAAGATCGAGCTTGAATACATCAAACTAACAAGTAAACATTCACCTTATGAAAGCCAGCAAGCTCATCCTCGCTTTATCCTTTTCGTTGCTTCGCAAGACCCCTTGCTACCAACGATTCTATCAATCCATGTTGAATATGTAAAAGAAGAATGGCATGAAGCAGACCTCACAACACTCCAAGCATACCTCTCTATAAATTTTCTACCAAAGTTTTTCTCTCACAGAATTTTCTTTCTCTAAAATTATCTTCTGACCCCTTAGACTGTCTACTCTTCGTTTTTATATTTTTCAGTAGGCAGTTCCAACAGTTTGGTTCGTTTAATGTTTAACGAACTAAATCTGGTACTCTTGTTGTTTTCTTCATTAAGAATTTGTCGTGCATGTCATAAATTAAATTATTCTCACACAAAATTTCTTGATTTGTGCATTTGTCATGTTTTGTTTTCTTGATATTTTGTAATATTTCTTCTTTTGCATATGTGCTAAATATATTATCAATGTTGAGCCTCTTCCTTGTCAAAGGAACTGGATCACTTTTGCAATCATCTAACTGGAAAACTAAAGCTTCATGTTTTAAGACATGCATTTTTTGTACAATGATATCCATGTTTGATCCTTTCTTGGAATCACTAGTATGAAATTATATGCATCTCTAAGGACGCCCATATGAGTCCCTTTCCAATTCCTCCTTTAAATTCTCAAATGCTTCATCTGCCTCTTCCATAGCCTTTGAAAACAACAAATGTTGAACAATGTTTGTTCTTGACAATTAACTCACCTTCTTTCACGGAAATGACAGACTTTTCAAGGATACGTTGCGGTCACTCAACCTCATTCTTTGCATAGTCTTCACCCTTCTCAGTTATCTTTTTGGTAGCCTTCAAATAAACCTTCCCATAGCTTGCATAAGAGAAAGTCAACCTTTCAAACACGGCCTCAAATTTGGCCAAGATAGCCTCGTGTTCATGCACACCAGCATTTGACAATTCATGCACCAAATCATCCATATTATCAACTTTTCTAGCAAGGGATGTTAGATGGCCCTACCCATCATGGTTTGTGTTGGACTTTTCATTAATAAAAGCAACAAAGGCATCCAAATCACGACCACCGTCATAATCTTCACCAGCCTTATTGGTCTTTGGAAAGAACTTCAAAGTTGGAAATCCACTTGTTGTAGGAAAATCTGCCTGCGGACAAGTAGATCGACCTCTAAGGTTTGACCTTAACCCTAGACAGAAAAGTGCTTATCATGGACACTGAA
>SNQJ01S0075018.1:31750-67433 GCA_010110895.2 Picea sitchensis
TAATTAAAGGTGTTTCTCTTATTGGTATCAAAGGAAATTAAATAGGTTTGTCATAATCACAATCATAATGGATTTATATTATGAATCCAAGAATACATAGTCCACTCAACACATAAATCCAATCTAGGATATTTTCCATTGGTATATCAAAGTAATTTAGGGGCACTGTTGGCCATATTCACTATCTTGCATTGTTTTGGGTATTGAAGATAGGTTTAGGATACTCAACAAGATTTCAATAGAACTATGTAGTTTTAGGAATATTCCATGTAACACCTCACTATTTGTCTTATTATCTTTAGTTTTCACTCATAAGGTGAAGGTGACTCATCATCCCATCTTTTCTTTCTTTCATTGATGATCAATTGTGATAGACCTATAAATCTATTTGGTTGGTTGGATTATGATGAACATTGATATTTCATTATTGATTATTTACTTAGGACTAATACTCTTGATAATGGCTATGTAAAGTTGGTGATATTTTATGATGATTAGTCCTTGCAATAATGTGGTTAATATTATAGCACTTCACTTAATAACATACATACTGATGTACCTCCTTATTATGATGCTCTTGATTTATGATGGCAATGTGGTATATACATTGGTATTATTGGAAGTACTAATTTATTACAGGTTGAGAGATTGATGAAAATATTGGTAAACACACTCAAGATAAAGGGATCATGTCTTAGTGAGGATGAACACCTATCTTAGATCTTAGAACTCCTTGGGGACAGGGAAAACATGAGAAAATGACCATTAAAGTTAACTAGAGTAAAAGGGTTAAGGGAAAATAGTTCTAACTTACTTTTACCTAAATATTGATACTTGTAATTTCATTCTCAAGTCAAATTTATCCATTTCATGAGAAGGGGAAATCCAAAGAGGCAAATATTGAAAAGGATGTTAGAATTGGAAAGGATTACAAAAAAAAATTAGGCCTTCAAGAGGGCTGGTTGGCCTAATAGGGAATGCTTTGAGATTTTACCATTTGTGCAAGACATCTATGATTATGAATTATGTAAATGTTAGAGAAATGTTTTTGTTTCTCTAACCTATTCTAATTGGACTAAAAGGTTGGGATAATTCTACCCATTCATTGGATACTAATGCTCATATTTTTCCTCGCTATGTGTATTATTTCTTAGCCCTTTGGTATGACATTTTCAAGTGTGAGTGTGGTAGTAATATACTTGTAGAGAGATTCCACTACTAAGTTTGGTTGTTATCACTAGGTGTGAGGGTGTTAGTAAGATCCCTACATACCATACCTTGAGGGATATTATGGGTGTTGTAGACTAGGAGCCTCTTAATTTCACTAAGGTTGATGAGCTTCGAATATGATATATGATAATCCTTTTGGAAATGTGAGTTATCTATAGATATTTCTTTGTACCTTGATATTCCTCACCTCATTGAACTTAAGCCCTACTCGAGGGGAAATATATGTGAAGGTTGTTGCATTGGTTCAATGGAAAATTGAACAACGAGTGCAATTACTCATGTTTGGTTAGCAATAAGATCATGGGATACTAAAGCATTGAATGCATTAACACTTGAAAATGTAATAATCTAAGGACTAGATGTATTTGAAGTCATTTTAAAGTTATATATTGTTGGTTTATAGTGATTTGATGTCAAATTGTTGTATGCATTATTGATCCTTGATGTGTGTTCCGTGTTTCATTTAATTATTGGGTTTTGTTCTATTTAATTAAATATAGCTTATTTAACTATGTCATAGTTTTATGGGAAAAAATGGTTGATTTATTACATTTCATTTCATTCCAACATGTGGAATGAATTTTATAGTTTCTAATGATGCAATTTTAATTTTACCTTATTTTAAGTAAAGTTATCTTCATTTAGAAACAAAAAATAGTTTTAGGAATCAAATATGTAATCCAAGAATTAAAGAAGTGAAGAATTCATGATCCATCATGCCCAACTTTTAGATCATGAAAATGAGTCAAAAGTTTACCAAGTGTCAAAAATTGAGTTACACAAAATTGATATATTTGAAATCAATATATTAAAATTTTAAGATGGCTATGCATTCATTTTATACAACTAGGTTAGATTAGTTAACATGCTTTGTCAAAAATAACAATTTTAACTTATTTTATAATAATAGTTAATTATGGATTACCATTGAAATAATATCTTATAAGAGGGCTAGAGAGGTCCAGGGATGATTTTTGTAATTAAAATCTATATGGAAAAGTTTGTTAATTTCTCTAGATATGCATTTTTGTGTTGACCACGTCTAATTTTAAAGTTGTTTGAATGTTGTAATGAAAATAAAAAATAAGATCATTTTGAAAATATAATAACATGCATAAGGAGATTTCTCTTGGAAATATGGAAGGGTTGGATTTTTAATCATGTCAGACACTTCATCTATAAACCTTCAATTTTCATCATTGCTCTTTATGTGAACTTTGGGGCACAACATTTAGAGACAACTTTTTGTTGATTGAGATGCTATGTTTTGATAACTTTGTTTAGTTTTTGAAAAAATAAAAATAATTTTAATCATATCAGATGTATTCTAAGGATTGGAATGGTGTGATATGGGTGATGACATATTTCCTTTGATCGATAGGCATCTAAGAGTGCATGTTTTTTCACAATGCATGAATTATTTTTAATAAGTGAGAGGTTTAAAAACAAATTCTACAGTATGATTTTTTTAATGTAATTTAATTATCATTTAACTTGTAGTATTTATGATGACCTTATGGAAACACATGTATTATTTTTTTGGAAGTTAAAATGTTAGGGGAGTTACATTTTTATTTGTACAAATTAGACTCTAGAAGTGTTTCGGGGGGTTGAAAAAGGCCAAGCATTATTATAGAAGATTGGAAAGGATAACTAAGAGTTTTCTAGAATTCTTCTTAGTAGTTTGTGATTATAGCGAAGGAAAACACTATGTAGTTCTAAGAAGGTCCATGTATTTTACATAGATACAAATAAATAAAATTACAATTTTACTTCTTTAATACCTTATTTTTTTTGTGAATTTGAATTAGTACAGTATTGCTACTATGTGGTGTTCATGGGGAATTCATTGGAAAACAATTAGCATAACATAAGGGTTCATATTGGGGGTTTAAAAATAGATAAAATGTAATGAACGATATTATATAGAATTAAGTGGGTGAGAGGATTTTAAAAATAAACTTGGGGTATACATGTTGGGAGAGTTCAACTAGTCAATGTTTTTTGGGGGAGGGGTTGGTAGGTGAGAGGAGAGTTAACAATGCAAGGAGATATATATTTGTGAGTATTTTTAATGGAAGTGAAGCATCTCAAGAAGGAATAGGGTGGTATAAATAGAGTCCTTGTACCTTATATAAATTATCATTGAACCTTGAAATTCTATGAACAAGCAATGAAAATAACCATAGATTTCATAAAAGAAGGATATACAAATGAAATGGTTTTCTATTTTTCTAATAATTTTCACTGAAATGTATATGTAAGATATTAGGACCAACATACAAGTGTTAGAAATAATAACGGATATAAAAATGTTTTGAAAAAACTCGACTTACAATATTTGGTTAAAATTGGGGGTTAATTTATTGGGAAACATGTATTCAAAGGGGGTTATTAATATTTGAGTTTTTGGAGGTAGTGATGAAATTCAGGATATTATTTAATATCCCATGAATGCACATTCTATGCCATATATTTACTAAGTGAGCCCCCATGGTTCTATGGCGATGTGATTACTTTGATTTCCATGCCCTTGAATTGAATTGAGTGGTACGAGAAATGGTTAATCTTGAGGTTGACGAAAATTCTAGAAAGGGTGGAGTGAGGGGGTAGAATTATTTGAATAAGTTCAAGGATTAAAATTTCAAAAAGGTTTTGTGGATTTGTACTTGTAGAATCCCAAATAGTGGAGGAATTCAATTTCGAAGCGGTTGTGGAATATCCAAAAGAATAGATGTAGATGTAGTTGAAGGTGGTGCAAAGATGATGATGTTGATGTTAACCATAGAAGAAGAATTGCATGGGAAATGAGTTATGAAAGTGAATATTAAGGAGAACTGAAAGATATGAGAAAATAAATTGAATGTGAATTTGCAGTTAAAGAGAAAATTATCATAAACATAAAGAACTTTGGAGGAAAGCTTAGACATGATAATTGTATGTACTCTAGAATTTTTAACCTTGAAGAGTTGATTGATTGGATAAGAAAGATGGATAAGGGTTAATGTAGAATGATGATAGTGTCCCTTGACATGTTAGAGAAACTTATGAGAGCTTGAGTGTTGACTGGTTTGGGAAGCTGAGTGACACTCTAGAACTATCCTAAGTGCTCTATGCCATGTGTTTGTCTATTGTATATTTATTTTTGCTGTGTATTAATGATTATCTTTGAGATTTGTATGTTATAACATGCATGCTTGATGGTTATTGTTGTGCATGAAATGTTTATACATTATGTTATGTTGTAGCATGGATCTTGATTTTTTCATATGACTTTTTCATGTTTCTTTCATGCTTCTTTATTAATTAATTATTATTAGAATTTGAAATAAGTTTCGAATAGATTTTTTGAGGTAGTGTGCCTTGCTCACGGTTGGTTGGGTACGTTATAGATTAGCATGCCCAACACGAAGGTGGATGGGTACGTTACATGGTCCTTATCCTTTCATGTATAATTGAAGGATGAAGGTATCAAGCTAGGGGGATAATTAATCAGAGCTAAGTATTTATTGTAAGGGAAGGCTATAATTTTATTTAATGAAGAAACTCATTGTTGCTGAGATTAAAATATTCTTTTGATAGTATTTCGTACCCATGTGCATGGATCAATTTGGAAGGCCCCTCGACCAGATAACGCCCGATGATTTATTTTTTATAGCAATTGTTATTTGGTTTTGATTTTCCTTGGTTTCATTTTGTGTGTTATTTTCTCTATAATTAATTTCAGTTCTGCATTGTCATTGATTTAATTTGGAGATTGGACTTCAATAAAGATCACCTAGAAAAAATATAATTTTGCATCACAACCCAACTCATTCCTAGCACGCTTCTTACTCTCACACAGATTTCCTTAACTCTGCTCATTGATCCTTAATCCAGTTCTTTCCTTATTTTCGATTTACAACTTCTTTGCACCTTTACGATATTTCTCATCCAACTCATTAAACATCGCATTACTTACGTTTTCAATAGCTGTCATCTTCTGATACACATGAGTTTCATATAAATCGAATCGTATATTTGTTGTTACGTATGTTGTGAATACATAAGAATTTGGTTGTTGTATCCCCATGCAAGTTGTTACTATGTAATATTGTCATGTTCGCATAGTGTTTTGTTTATTATATTTAAATGGTTACATTGTCATATATATTGTTGTTTTAATCTACCTAGTTGTTGTTTCTTATTGTTCTCATTATTATATTACATGCACATTATAAATTGTTTTCCACTCTTGTTTGTTATCATACATATTGTTTATATTGTTGCTTTACACATATTGTAATATTATTATTGAATATATATTGTTATTGTTGTATATATAGCTTTGTTATATTAGTTTATTGTGTTGTTACTTCTATATTATTTCATTATTTATTTACAAATTGTTATAAATTGCCATGTTACTTTGTTATATTATAGAAATGTATATATTATAACTTGTTATATTGTATTGTGCATACATAGATTCTGGTATAAAAAAGAACATAATTTGAGATGGATTATTGTATAGGGTGACCTCATTCTTGTACATAGAACCAAACTAATCTCGTACCTATATATATTTTGCTTTTTATTATAGCGTGTATCTTTTCTCGAGGACAACTCTCTAAAGTGTTTTTCTATGAAGTATTTCCATTACGTTATTTTGTTGATATAGGGTTAATTACAAGTTTGGAGGATTTTGCCCCTTAAAGTTGGTAAATTCCCCTTTAGGTCAATAGCACATATACATGAGGGTTTGAGTAACCTCATCCAACTCACCGATTTGAATGCCAGTTTGGGTAAATTGCACATTTACTTTCAGATTGCCTTACTTGTCTTTTAATCTAGTTTATTTAATTTGGTTTTCTTGTAGCTTAGCTAACAACTACAGGAATAAGCCATTGAAGATCGAGATCTAACTGAAGAGATGTGATCTTGTAATCTAGTGTTAAGCTACATCTTGTGGTATCAATTTTCATTTGTTCTTATCTTGCTTGCATTCATTCCATTTTAAAGTGTTATTTTGGGCATTA
Source organism: Picea sitchensis (assembly GCA_010110895.2). Classification (NCBI taxonomy): domain Eukaryota; kingdom Viridiplantae; phylum Streptophyta; class Pinopsida; order Pinales; family Pinaceae; genus Picea; species Picea sitchensis. Next base: position 37,999 of record SNQJ01S0075018.1, read on the forward strand.
GTTTTTAGCATATGTTAGAATAGGCTTTGATCCTACATTTCCTATTCTTGCATCTCTAATTTTACGAACTCTCGGTCGATAATTTAATGTCTAGAAATTATTGCATATAATTTACCCAACAAAGGGATCTGTAGTAGCTATGTTGAACATAAGGAAGGATTTCATACCATGTGTGTGGATGTTTGGAATTATACATCCATATGATATGGACAATCATCATGTTGAATACCTTTGTTTGGCCATCAGTATATGTGTGGAAGGTAATCGATTTGGTTAGCTTGGTGTCCACCATCAACCATAGTCTGGACTAAAAAGTGCTCATGAACCTACTATCTCGATCAGAGATAATAGTTTGTGGGAGACCAAAATGAACCCAAACATGTGTGAAGAAGACCTTGGCAGTGGCCTTAATTGTGATGTTGTTCTTGCAGGGTGACAAAATTACCATCTTAGAGAATTGATCACCGACCATGAAGACACAGTCATTCCCATGCTTGGTTGAAGGTAGACCAAACATGTAGCCCATGGAGATGGACTCCCAAGGCCTAAACAGTGTAGGAAATTGGGTGTATAACCCATGTTTCTTGATGGAAGGCTTGTAAATGGTGCAAGAAGTGCAGGACATATACTTGTGAACATCTTATGGAATCTTCGACCAATATAATGATTTTGTAGTACTACCAAGTTGTATTTTCTACACCAAAATGTCTTATTTCCTGGTTTTAATGAGCTTCCTAGATCAAATTTGCAGGCTTGCTTGAAGGAACACAGAGGTGGCCTAGATGGCATAACAATCCATCCTGAAGATGAAAGTTCGGAACTGTTTTTCCTTCTCTTAATGTCTAATAGGAAGTAGCAAAGTTAGATTTGTTATTGTATAATTGTGGCCATCCATATGTCTCGTGTCCATAGGAGTTAATAACTATGGTTAGCATTTCCACCGGGGGTCAATTGAGACAATCTATGACATGTTTGGTGCTACCCTTCTTGTACTTGATATTCACGTGGAATTGTTGCAGGTAGGTGGACCACTTTTGATGGAAGTAATTCTATAACTTTACTTGTGTCTGCATGAATCACAAAGGCTTGTGAGTAGTGTGGATGATAGTTTCCTTCCCCAGAATGTAATGCTTCCACTATTGACATGCCTACACAAAGGAGTACATATCTTTGTTGTAGGTAGGGTATCTTCAAACAACATCAGATAAAGTTTCAATGTTATAGGCTATCGGATTCCCATGTTGAGTGAGGAGTGCACCGATAGCATAATCTAAAGCATTGGGATTAATCTCAAATGGTTGTTGCAGGTTTAGAAAAATGAGGATTGGTGGTGAGCAGAGGTGGAATTTCAAATCCTCGAATGTTTTCTATTGGGGTGAGGACCACACAAACGTGGTCTTCATGCCACCCTTGGTCACTTGGATTAGGGCCCAAGTGATATAAGAGAACCCCAACACAAATTGCAGGTAGAATTTGGTGAGGCCCAAGAATATGCAAAGCTTGGTCATTATCTTCGAGGCTGGCCAATCACAGATGACTTGGAGATTAGATGGATCCACATGTACACCCTACTCATCCATGATGTATCCCAAATATTGGATTATCTTCATGCTGAAGGAACACTTCTCCAAATTGGCATATAAATTATGTTGTGAGAGGGTGCCCAATGCTTGTTGAATATGCTCCAAATGTTCCTCCCAAGTTTTGTTGAAGATGAGGATGTCATGCAAATATACAACCACAAAGGAGTTTGTTAATGGTTATAACATATCATTCATCATCCACATGAATGTGGATGGCTAATTAGTCAAGACGAAATGCATGACCAACCACTCAAGGATGCATTCTTTAGACTTGAAGGTTGTTTTCCACACATTAGTTTGCTCAATCGAGTGACTTCAAATCAATCTTACTAAAAAAATTGGCTTCCTTTAGATGATCGAGAAGATCATCAATCTGAGGAATTGGATATCGGTTATTAACAGTGATCTTGTTCAGGGATCTATAATCAATAAAAATTTGCCATGTCCTTTCCTTCTTTTGTACCAGAACAATTGGATTCTCCCAAGGTGAGGATCTTGGTCTGATATGGCCCTTCAGAATTATCTCTTGGATCTGGCATTTGATTTCTTCATTCTCCACAACTAGACACATGTATAGAGGGTCTTTAGGAAGAGGATCATTGGGTGTCATATCAATTGCGTTCTTTACCTGAAAGTGAAAAGGCACCCCAGTAGGCGAGGCAAATATGTATTTGTAATTCTTTACTATTTCATCCACCTATTGTTGCTGGGTAGAGAGACCTCGTGCAGAGGTTTTGGCAGTTTCAGTGGCCTTATGTTCATGTTTTGATTGAACCATATAGAGGAAAAATCTCCCTGTCTGAGAGACCACCTTTCTTCACTACTTCGTGGAGATCAAAGAGACCACATAATTTGGGACTACCTCTGGTACCCTATAGAGTTGATCTCCCAAAGTAATAATGACACTATGGGGCCTAGATTCATAAACAACATGATGCTTCAACATATATGGTTGCGATAGAAAAAAATCACAAAATTCAAGGGGGGAAACATCACATAATACCTTGTCCTTGAATGGTTTGATGTCATAGTGTAGGCGACATTGTTGGCTGACGCGGATGTATCGTACCTAGCTAAGCCAACCGATGGTGTATGGCTGAGGATGTGGTGTTGTTGTTAGGTTCAACCTCTTGACAACCTATGCTGATATCAGGTTCATATTGTTATCTCTGTCAACAATGAAATGGAGAAGGGCTCCCTTCACCCATGTCTGTGAGTGGAAAAGGTGTTCCTCTTATTTAGTCTCGTATGGTTCCTCTAGATAGACTTTTGTGGTTGCGATGGTGACAATGGGTTATGCATCAATGATCCATCTTCCCTTTTTTGGTTCTGAATAAGAGTCTGAGTCAACATATGACCCTAGGGATTTAATATTAGCCAACAACAATGGTTTGGAGTGACATTAATCATTATTGTTCCAAGGGATTTTGTGGAACTCCCACCATTTTCCAGTGTCCTTCTTTGACTTCACATTACCCTTCTTTTTTAGTGGCCTGGGATGGTTATCCTGGGGTTTCCCATCTTTTATTTGTCATTTTTCCTAAGAGTTATGACCACCTTTACGATACTTTGGTTATTGCATATTTGCAGACCGGAACTCTTGCTTCTACTGCTTGAATTTCTACACGATTTTGATAGCATATCTATAAGAGGATCTCAATGATGAGATGTCTAGAAATTACATTTTGGTTTGGATGTACCTATGCCGAACCCCATGGTATTTTAGGACCATATGCTACTCAAAGTCTTTGATACCCATATTGGTGCGCAAGATATGGAATGTATTTGTGAATTCTGACATCGTTTGGCCCCTGTCTTGGCACAGTGTGGTCCATCTCATCTACTGGTCATCATAACTTCCAACAGGGTAATATTGTTCCTTGAGGGAACCAACAAAAGTGGTCCTCTCCCAAAAATTATAGACTCATACTATACATGTTTCTCATAATAAGTCTCCCACTAATATTTGACACGGGGAAGGGATTTAAGGAATGCAAAGGTTGTCTTTTCATTATTGGAGAAATGGTGGATAGAGAAATAACCCTCTAGCAGATTTAACCATTTTTCTAAAGCATCAAAATCTATCTGGCCTTCAAATAAAGGAACTTCAAAGTCAACTTTTACCATCAAGGGAGTCTTGCCTCCGAAGTGACTGTTGGTTGAAGGTTCCTTCATTATTGTTGGTAATCATCGAAGTATCTAGGAAACATTATCCATCATATCGTTCCTCTGTCATGCGAGGGCTTATTTGAGCAACAGTTTGAAAGGATCTCATGTCCCATCCTCCCTCGTTTCTTCCTCCGTGGAATTTTTCTTAGGTGTGCAAGAGCGATTTTCCTCAAGAGAAACAAGATGGAGACCTAACTCTCGATACCGTGACCTCGTCGGGGACATGCACCAAGAATGACAAGGATTATACCGCTCTAATACTGTTGATCTAGATTATTTTGGGAATGATATGAAGGAAGAAATATAATAGAGATATAAAATATAAAAAAATTATGTAAAATGCAAAAGCACACAAGATAACTAGAATGGTGATATCTTATCTCTAAGAAGAGATGTGTCAGACACGCTCATTCACAAGAAGTGGATTACAATGAGGCTCTAAAGGCATTTTTTAACATAAATAAGAAACGTGAAAACCCTAAACATCCAAAACCCTAACCGTGGGAGATGAAACATCAAAAGTTTTGTAGGCCTCAATAGGGGTAGTAGCATCTGCTTCTACCTATAAGGTGGGAGCTTCGTTTAGGGCCTCAAAACGGCCCCAAAAGTTTGGGACCTGAAAAACTGTAGAAAAACTTCCAATATGCGAAAACTGTAATTTGAACCAGTGGAATAGGTGGGTGGCCACCAATGTCCACATGGATCAAAATTGTACCTCATTAGAAAGGTAATTCAATGAGAAATGTGATGGAATAGGTTTCAAAGGCTAAAATTGGTCCTATTTTTCTCAAAAATTGGAAGAATAGTCAGTAATATGTTAATGCTTTGCTGATAAATCTGCTTGGTACCTCAACTTCATGAGCTCATATCTTGAGATCTAGAAATCAAAATATTTCTCAGAAAGACTCTTTGGAAAGGTGAGATAGTGAAGTTTACATCTAAATTGGTTTTCATGGTTGAGAAGTTGAATACCATGCCCAAAAAATTAAAATACAGTCCTCTCTTTCAAAGGAAGTAAATTAAAAGTTCATTTAATTTTTTTTATTTTTTATTGAAGATTAAAAAGGACCACTTCAACATGAAGATGTCAATTATGTAAATTCATTAATTATACTTTATTGAGGCATCAATTAAAGTGAATTTTCCAAGAAATAAAAATCCCTAACTACTCAAGAAGTTAGAGGAGCCGGTTTTAAAAAACAAGAAAGGGATTCATCAAAGGGTTAGAAGAAAGCAATTGGAATATCATAATAGAAGGGTCTAGCCATCAAGATGTATCAAAGCTTCTGATAAGAAAATGAATATCTCTATCTTATTCATTCTTCTTCTTCTTTTACATCATTTTCTCAGGATTTTTGTTCATATTTCTGAATTGTTCATATTTCTGAATTTTCTCTTAGAATATTCTAAGAATTTTCTTATATGATCATGGAGTATTTACAACCACATATATGACTCTCATATGTAAGCCAAGATTGTCTATTGGATTCATGGGAATTTATTCCTTGCTTGACAAGATTTTATTATGATTCACTAGTCATTTAGTTTGGAGAGATTTTGTGTATTGTTGAATACCTTTTAGGAATAAAATTCAATAGAGAAATGCTTCAGGGTTTTACTTTAATGATTTATCATATCTCAATATTTCTAAGGATGATGTTTTTGAAGTGTTCTCATCGAATTATTTTCATTATCAAATGTATAACTCTTTTAAAGTTCTTTGATATGATTAAAACTATTTTGTCCCTTTTCTTATGAGAATATATGGATGTATCCTCTATTTGTATGTGATTTAGAGGGTTGCATAAATGTGATGAGTATGCATATATTATGATATTGAATATTTCCTTCAATATTTTCATTGTTTAAAAGTTACTTGTTGCATAAAAAGATAGGTTATCGAGAACCATTCCAAGTATAAATCAAAGAAATAAAAATCTAGATTTTTTTAGACTATTCTCTCATTTTCATATTTCAAGATATTCAAGATATATTTTTTAGCCAAAGAGGAGTACCACCTCTATGAAAACACAGGGGGATTCATATCCTCATGAGGTTGTTGTTTGGACCTTAGCATATCTAAAAATAAACAATGTCTCAATCAAATCTTGTGGTTGTAGTGGCATCTCAAATGATTGCATTGGTCAACCCATTTTATAACAACTATCACAACTCTTGACATAATTCTTGGCGTCTCTAAAGATCGTACCATAAATGGATCACTTTTTCTGCAGTCCTTTTGTCAAAGAAATGTCTTCCACAAGAATTGTCATGGAAATATTTAAGAATATCATAGATTTTATCCTCCCCTAGACATTGCGGGATGATGAAGTCTGAACCTTTGTGAAAGAAATGATCTTCAAACCATGAATACATGGAGCTTTGTCTCACAACATTCTAACATTCTTTTAGTAACCTTGGAAGTCTTCATATAAGTAAGTAATTATAAATATTTACAAACCATAATGTGCTAATAGATAAAGTAAAGAAATGTTCATCAGTGAAAGTATCTTCCATGGGATCATTATCCCCCTCATTGATAATCATAGAAAGGAAATCATTGACAAAATTCTTTCTTGTCAATGATAGTGATATCAAACTCCTACAATAATAGTAGCCATATAGTCAATTCTTGTTGATTATTTTAATACTCATTATGCTAGAAAATTCATAAAAATTAAAAAACAAAAATTAGAAAACTTGGAAAAATAGAGAGCATTTATCGGAATGTGAATTTATTGGATATTCATTTCATGATAATAGTTGTTAATTTTTGCTGATATATGTCCAACCACTATGTTATAACAATATCTCCGAGATATTGTCATGAATTTTATAATAGGTGTGCAATTACTCTTTCTTGGTTCTTTCATTTGCTTTGTAATAAGTGAAAAAAAAAACTTCTCCAAGAAATCAAGGAGGTAGTCTTTTTGATTCTTTAATTTATCAACATATAAAACTTATTTTATTAATCAACTCTGTGTTATTAGAGTTGTGAAAAGACTAATCACTAATTCATTAAGCTTGCAGCTGACTGTATTAAGAGGAAAGAAAAGACGGAATTCCCATTAAGCTAATTAGAAATGGAGATTATGAAAGAATTGCAATTATGGCTGTTGGCATCAGTAGGTGTATAGTAGATATGTGATAACTAAAGCTCTCAAAAATGCAAAAAAATTATGAATATGAAATTTCATTATTAATTTGAAAAAAAAATAAAAATAAATAAATAAATAATATCAATAAAAACCATGATGTGGAGAAGCGGCGATCCTTTAGATACAACGTACCTTGACATTTATTTGAAATTTTGTCCTTAATATGGATACTGTAATTAGTGGAGTATCAGGTAAAGTTATGGATCCAAACGTATTTCCATTCTATCCAATGGCTTTTTGATGACCATTCATAAAATGGAAAAAAAAAATTACTATCACTCATTTCGAAGAGCAGTCCCCCTGCAAAACCTCAAATCAAATAAGTTAGCGTAAACTATATCATCTGTCCAAACCAAAAGAAATTCAGTACCCTCAGCCGCAGCTACATAACACTGAAATTTACAAGGTGGATACTCTACGTGAGTATTGTTAGTTCTCATGATGCTTAACCTGGTGTGTACTGAGCCTGAGAAGATGGTGTTCCGGGCAAGAGGGAGCAAATGAAGTTGTCAGCATGGTCCTTATATTCGTCCAGGGACTTGGAATTTTCTATCAGAAATTCCTACACAACGAAGGAAACATTGGGCTGAACAATGAGATTGGAGTAACAGAATCACGATTTTGAACAATGAGATTGGAGTAACAGAATGACGATTTTAAGACATTATAGAGAGCAGAGATGATGCGTCCATAATCCAATATAATTACGACAGTTCAGGTTGGTGCATAATTTAACCTTAGCCAAAAGAACTCTGGTTCTTACTTTATTAATCAACTCTGTGTTATTAGAATTTAGAATTGTGAAAAGACTAACGACTAATTCATGAAGCTTGCAGCTGACTGTATTACGAGGAAAGAAAAGACGGAATTCACATTAAGTTAATTAGAAATGGAGAATATGAAAGAAAGGTAATTATGGTCGCTACCGGGTGAGTATATAGTAGATATGTGATAACTAAAGCTCTCAAAAATGCAAGAATGTTATGAATATAAAATTTCATTATTGATTTGAAAATAAAAATAAATTAAATAAATAATATCAATAAAAACCATGATGTGGAGAAGCGGCGATCCTTTAGATGCAACGTACCTTGACATTTATTTGAAATTTTGTCCTTGATATGGATATTGTAATTAGTTGAGTATCAGGTAAAGTTATGGATCCAAACGTATTTCCATTCTATCCACGGTCGTTGATGAATTCATTCAAAATTGAAAATTTGTTATGATGTATTTAGCAACGCTTTGTCCATTAAAGTTGCTGTTAATACCGGTAGGATGTTGGTTATATTAAATTTCAACAGATAATCGCATACCCCCGCCAGCCTGTATCGATATTGTATTTATTTCTCGTCTTTGCTTTATATAAGCTCGCCTATTTTGTTGTGAAGAAGGAAGACTTCATCTCTTCGGGCCTTCGTTTCAGATTTCTTTTTATGTTATTTGAATATTTTTTTTTCTCTCATTTCCTCTTCAATGCATTTGGTATCGGAAGCATAAAGAAGTCTCTTCACACAATGAGAGTTAACTTGATCCATAATAGAGATTCACGATCTTGAGAGCACGCCATTGACGGTTTGAAAAGCTTCATTCCATTACTTTTAAATATTCCACAAGAAGTTAGCTTTTATGGACGAGATCGGTAAGAAACCCGAACATTTTCTGCATATCGACGTAAAGCGTAATCAAAAGGAAGTTTAAAAGAACCAGATTTCATTAAGTAAAGATCAAAGCGGCGGCATAATCCAAGTGATCCGGCAAACGCCTATCCGCACAAGATCGGGCAAATCACGGCGAAATCGCGGAATTTTTCAAATCTTTGAAAGATTCACAACTTTCTTCATAAAGAACGTATCTCAAAGAAAGAATGTGCCATTGAAGCTTCGCAATTTTACCTGGCGTAATAAACCAGGGCGGAAACCAACGTGTAGGGAATGGTGAGATGGAAAGGGCGAAGCGGTTGCACGGCCGATCTTTATAAAAGGACCGGCGAAATGCTGGATCAAAGAGCGGCACGACGTTAGTTGTCCGGAGTGCACGAGAATTTTCAATTTGAGAAATCCCGGATGTTCGGATCGTCCGACCTCGGCGATTGACCGCTGAAAGTCTAAAGGTGGATTTTTCGATTCCGCGATTGAAGCCGTAAAGCAGAAACTGAAAAGCCCGAGCGCTTTTAACACAAGCAGCGCAGGGTCGCGCATTATTAAAAGGAGACCAAGGGTTAATTCAAGCCCGGCAGCCCGGTATCGCCATCGCAAATCAACACCGTGGATAGAGGTAAATAATGCACTTTTCCTCTATTTTTTCTTTCTATTTATTTTATCGGCGCCGACTCGCCATCTCACCAATCAACCACTTTTGGGAAAGAATTACTAATTCTGGTCTCTTCAAATGAGGTCGTTTCTGCGCTAATAAGAGTAAATAAACCGCGATCTTGGATATGTGGAACTGCATCCAAACACCCTCACTGCCATGACAAATACCCGCAGAATTGCTCAGGCAATTCTGTGGACCAAGGAAAACAAAGCAAATTCGGATACGTAATTTTCGTGGATGACTCGATTCTTTCAAAAATCACAGGCGCTGGTACTTCAAAACAGTCTTGGGACATCCTTAAATTTTCTTACCAAGGAAATGACAGGTAAAAATAGTTAAACTGCAGAACCTGTGGACATAATTCGAGACTCTCGTGATGATGTGAGTCCTAACCAGATCACCATGACTGCAGTCATGGGGATCGTGAATCGTGATCCGACTCCATTGCGAAACCATCATCGATCAACTTAATTGTTGAGAAAACTTCCCGAAGTTTACCTCCGTGAAATTTGAAATGGTTGTAAATGTACCATCCTGAATCCTAAGGATTTTGTCAAGCTTCTCAACATGAACTAATTGGTTCTCTGCATTATTACGAGACAAGACTACATCTCACAGATGAGTCAATCTCACTGCCTCTAACTTCAATTTCATTTAGCGTAGGAAAAAGGCAGAGGAAGAAGTAGGAGGAAGAGAAGAAACTGTGGTAACCCTCATACCGCTGGAGGAAATAGACAACAATATTCCACTTAGAACTTCCAAGGTCATAGAAATCAACAAAATCACCATCGACTTCGAGCCTCAAAGAGGCGAGGGGAGAAGGTCAAATGACAAATCCAACATCTAATGTTTTTATTGCAAAGTATGGGCATTACGAATCTAAATGCAGAAAGAAGTAAAGTCCGACCAGCAGAGCACATGTGACAAATCACATCGGAAACAACTCAGCCAGGTATGTTTCTCTACACAATCAACAACAACAACCTAAAGATCTCCTCGTTGTCGACGTTATCGCAAGAATCACATACATGATGTGAAACAGACTTCATTCTCATATTGATTCTTCAATTTCCTCTGACATTACTCTTGGTAATGATCATTTAGTCAAAGTTCATGGAACTGCTCCTATTCTTACCAAGGTAATGCAAAGAAAGACATTCCACGTCTATCATGTTCCGGACTTAAAACACAACTTGTTAAGTGTAGATACCATTGAAAAAGGCTATAAGGTACTTTTGAGGGAGTATCCTGTAAAAACTATGATATAAACCCACTATGAAATTGATTTCTCAAATCTATATGACTCCAAATAGGATGTTTCTCACCCTCGAATCTAAATCGAGTCAACCTTATGTGCACGTAATGCATCAACCATGAATGAAACAATGGTTTGGCATACTAGATTTGGACATCTACCATTTTAGTCTAAGTCTACTTCCAAAAACCTTACTAATAAAGGTTTACCTATTTTTAAAGAACAAACCCCCCCATGTGAGTCCTGCATACTTGGAAAAACACGTTAGAACTAGTTTTCTACAGTCTTCCAATCAAGCCAACAACATCTTGAACTTGTTCACACCTAATCTAAGTGTGACCAATGCAAACAGTCAATAGGTGGTAGCTTTTTACTTTCTCACGCTTATTGATGATTTCAGTTAAGAAATCAAGATATTTTCTCGACACAAGTCTGAAACATTTACAAATTCAAAGAATTTAAAGCACAATCTGAAAAACAGAGTGGTAAATTTCAAAGTACTCAAATGATGGAGGAGGTGAATACAACTCCAGAGAATTTGAAACTTTCTACAAATCTCAAGGTGATCATCAGCAAGCAACAACAAGATATACTCCAATACAGAATGGAGTGGCTGAAAGAAAGAATCGCATCATCATGAATATGGCAAGAACACTCCCTAAAGAAAACATTTGTCAAATAGTTTTGGCTGAAACAAGAGCATGCCTGGCCTATCTTTAAACATCACCACCAACCACCAGCCTACGTAGGATGAAGTTCTCAAGAAGCTTGGAGTGGACAAAGCTCAATGTAGCTCATCTATTATTTGGATGCATAGCATATGCAATAATGCATTCTAATTAAGGAAGAAGCTTGATGATGGAAGTGAGAAATGTATTTCACCGGTTACAAAGTGAAACATCTAAAGCTTACGTGCTTTACAATCCCATCATTCATGGAATCACCCAAGAATTACAGTGAAACCTCTAAAGCTTAAAGGCTTTACAAAGTTTCCATTCATGGAATCCACCTATGATTCACACCGAAATGGCAAAACGAATTTTGAGATATGTAGCAGAAACACTACATTTTGGTTTATGGTACACTACATCCGATTGTAATCAACTTTCTGGTTAAACAGATAGTGACTTTGCAGGTAGCCGGATGACAGGAAAAGCACATCGTGATATGTTTTTCAACTGGGCAATTTAACCGATTTCATGGGCATCAAAGAAGAACCGATTGTATCAATATCTTCAAGAGAGGCAGAGTATGTAGTCGCCAATTCTCACCATGTCAAGCTATATGGATTTAGAAGACATTGAAAGACATGTCACAAACAGAGAAGGATCCAACTCCTATCTTCCTCAGACAACACATCGCCACTGTATATCCAAGAACCATGTGTTTCCTAAGAAGAGTAAACACATTGACACCCTGGCTTCATTTCATACGAAGTTAGTCAATAATGGTGACATTGCACTACAATTTTGTGGTTCTAGAGACCACCATTGATATTTTCACAGCTTACCAGGGAAGTCGTGGCTTTTGATCCTCGTGAGACGTGCCATTCTAGCATAGTCAAGTATCACGATTGTAATTGCTGAGTCTAAGAGGGAGTGTTAAATATATTGTACCATCAACAATATGACTGTACACTACCAGCTGTACAGTATGATCGTACACTGCCAACTGTACTAGACAGTTGTACTTTCTAATTCCGTATAAGCTCAGCTATTTCCTATTGTGAAGAAGACTTCTAAATCTCCTCTTCAGCTCGCTCACTTTTTTATACATTTGAATATACTATTCTTTTCTTTCTACATTTCTCCGGCCCTTCACAATTTATCAAGTGAGACATGTTTTGACATCTAGATTGTAAAGAAACTGAGAAACTGAAAGGATGTGATGTGCATTATGTGGAGCAGCGGGATATCAGTCCGCGTATCAAGGAGCAGCGGTATTGCAAACAGGGTCTCCCATTGACAAACAACTCGATCGTACGGCTTTTTTCTTCCAAACCGGCGACACGGGATTGTAAAAACAAAAGCGCACGGTACTTTAACAGACAAACGGCAGAAGTGGGATAGCACATTCCCAGAGGCGAAGACGGTTGAGAAAATGTGGCGCTCATCTGGGAAATCTTGTTGAAAATGCCCCCCACAGGCGTCTCGTGGTAGTGGCTGAGCACAGAGGAAGCATTTGGAACAAACGCTTAAAGAAACGCCCATTGGATTCGGTTTACGTTGCGCTTTATTTATTTACTTGATGTCATGTGGCAATGAGATTAAAATGATCCAAAATGCTTTGGAGTGGAACTGTTTGTTTCAGCCTGTGGCGTTAGCATATTCCGTACAAGCGAATCACGCAACTTAAATTTGCACTTTGACGTGTAAATTAAAAGATAAGCACTGAAAAATGTTATTAAATATAACTGAATTAACATTGAATTATGGATGGACTTACTTTAGGCTCATTTCGTTCCTAAATATTCCATATACTTCAAACAAACTGATATTTTATAATAAGTCTATATGCCCCCATTCTCATTGGAATCATTCCAGATCTGAATGTCCAGATCTGAATGTCTGTTCATCTCTTTTTGGACTGTTTGTCTGTTCACTGTGATGTAAATGATTTTATTCACTTTATAAAATTGAGCTAATTTTTCATGGAAAAAAAAAGAAAAAAAAGAGAAGTGGTCCTCTATATGCCCCCCGTGTAGAGAGATTGACATGACGTCACCAGTGTTTGAGAACATGTGGCAACATGATAAATGATAGAGATGGAGGGGCATTAACATTGGAATACAGTCCACACTTGAATATCAAGATAGGTAGCATGTTCAATCACTTTGAATTTAATTTGATTGTAAGTTTGGGGTGGATCCCCCGAGTCTAAAACGAATTAAGTTTGAGGTGATTGGATAGGCTACTTATTTTATCTTTGACTTTCCTCCATATTCGTTCGTTGGATACCTCAAACCTAGAATCGAAATAAAAATGTATATGCAATCAATACCATCACTAAGTAACAACATAAGTAATCAAACTTGACAGCAAAGATTTATAAACTATTTTTCACACATTACCGATGTGTGAAAAGATTTATAAACTTAATGTTTAACCGATGTCTCACACATTGCTTATGATCTAAATTCAAATAATCTCTTATTTTTCGCCATTTCAAGCTATAACATTTACATTGATTAAATATAAAACATTCACTGAAATAACAAGGTATTAATGACTTTAGTTTACCCCATCTCTCACACATTGCTTATAATGTACATTCAAACTATCACCATTTGTATTTTGGTCATTTTAGGGTATAATATTGTTTAAAAAAGAAGGGTTGTATAAGTAAGGCCCCCTGCCTAGTTAGTTGAGAAATACATGTTGAACATCATAGATATATTTAATCAAATACATTTCACTGCAGATTTAATAAGGATGAAATACATGTTGAACAACATAGAAACATTTAAATGCAGATTTAATAAACTTGAGATTGAGATTAAATACCCCACTACTCTAGGTAGTGGCAATACAATGAAAGTTTGATACAATACAATGAAAGTTGATACGGAATGTTCATTAAAATGGCACAGCTCTCTCAACTTGTTTGGAAATTGGAAAGATGGTGAAATGCAATTTAATGGAGGAAGGTTAATAAGGTAAAAAAATTCCAATGTTGAAGTATGAGTACATTAGTATTCCAACGTTGTAGTATGACTACATTCAATTTTGTGAATTTGATAGAAAATTATAATTCAAAACTAGAGTAGAACATTGTCATTTTGAATTTTAAATAATTTTGGCTTTTGAGGCATTTTCAACTTGTTACAAACCATTTTATAAAAATATTGTGTGATTAGACAGGGTGATGCAACTTAATGATAAATATTCTAATGAAATAGCATGATTATCTAATTCTTGCATAATTTAATTTGTATTTGATTTTATTGAAACACAAACATTGTATATAACAAAAGTCAAAGGAAATGAAATGCACTAATGCAACTACTGCCATAATTCACTGAATTTCTTTTTTCAGAAATATTTCAACAATGTAGTATTGTACAAAAAGATTTGATTTTGAGAAATGGAAGTGCATTTGTGTAATAAGCATATATGGTCTATCTTCAAGATAGTGGAAGCAAAGACTATGGTACAATGTTTCTCTTTGGCCTTCATTTAGGTGACATCAAATTTTATCAACGAGTCGATTTAAGAAGTAAATTAAGTGCCTCAAGTTTTAGTGAGTTGACCTTTCTTTTTCTTCTCCTAATCCGAGATGCAAGACTATGTTGTCTTCATTTACTGTGGAATATACCACAAACTCCAAGGTCTCTGTAGCATGTAGACGAGGTCGGTTTTTGTAGATATGTATCATATGACATGTCTATTAGGATAGGAAGTATATTGTGCAAAAGAGGCTCTCTCTGACAGTGCATTGTACAGTCTTGTTGTCAATGGTATGGATAATAGCATTGAGGCAATGTTGATGTGTGAAAGGGAGAGTTTTTAATAAATTTAAGACAATCAACCATTGCATATTTTATCAATGCAGTTGCACCTATAGGAGAGTTACAAGATGCACATACATGCTCGAACGATGTTGAATATGCATTTGCAATTGTGAGTGAACCTTCAACCTGTATATAGATTACAAAAGGGGTTAAGTTAAATAGTATATATACATGTATAAAAGTTTAAATGCTCTTGTGTATGAAGTTTGTAAATGAAGTTCTATATGGATACTTACAACAATTGTTGAACGTGTTATTTTTTTCAGATCTTCCACAACTTCTGTTTTGAGTGTCGTTATGAATGTTATCATAAGCAGCTTAAAACACCTTTCTTTATGCCTCCTTTGGTGTTATTTTTAAATAGCATAATGGGGTATTTTCCTGTTTGTAGTTGTTGTTCCATTGAATAAAAGAAATGTTCATATGTTTCCAACAATTGAAGTTGCTACATAGAATATGATAGTTGTTATGTAGTTGAATTTAATGTGTATTACAAAGTTAAAGATAAAGGAGTGAACATTGGATGTCGTACCATTGCCTTGTCATTGTCCGGCTCTCCATCCTCATGAAATGTACCCAAAGATTCCGACTTTTCTTGCGAGGGTGACAACAATTCCAATGGCTCCAATTGGGTACACGTCCATGCTATCTTCAAATTGTCTAATTGATGTGTCCGGGTATGAAAGTGTGTTCTTTACAAATTGGGGACAATGTTTTTACGAGGCTGGATTCATCTAGTGAGATAATCCAATCACAATCACCACGGCCATAGTTTTTTTAGAATTTTTAAATTTTTAATAGATATTCCACTACAAGGTAAAAATATTTGCTCATGCCTTTTGTATAAGGTGCGTGAACAATTAATGGACTGGCTATCATGCCATTTTCATCTTTCATATCAAAGACGAAAAGATTTTATCATGGATTTATTTTACTTTATCCAAATATGTGTTGTATACAACCATGACATCTCCGATGAAAAAGTCCCCAGTCCGACAACTATTCAAGTCCTCAATTGATACAATATTTGGAGGTGTAAACCTGGGTCATTGAAAGGAGATTGCAAGAAATAAGTGATATGAACATCTTCTATTTTTTACTTTTTTTCATAAATTGAGAGTTTTATATATCTATGTACATACCTTTCTATTTCTTCTTGTTGCATAAGCATGGTTGTATCACTTGAGGTTGCAATGTTATTGTGACTGCTTAGAGGAATATGCCATTTTTAGGTAACAATATTTCATTTGTACTAAACATAATAATTTGTGAATGACATTAGTAGATGTTGTTCTTCATTTTTTCATGTATAAAACAAAGATAGTTTATGAATGTTGAAAGGAAGATAATTTATGAATATTTATATTGGAAATTGTTGTTGTTGTGGTGTTTGTGATGACTTACTAATGGTTTCTTGGCTTGTCCAAGTTCTCTTGTATTGAACATTCAAACATTGTATATGAAACATATAAGATAGAAGAAGTAGTTTGGCATCCATAAGACAATCCGGTTTGCATATGAATTGTGAATCTACATATGTATATAACTTACTAGGAAGAAGATATTGGATGTGTTATTGTTATGACCATACCTTCTCTTTGAAGATTGCTCTTGGATTTCTTCTCCTCGATGTCGTTTGTAATTTCTTCTTCTTCATCACTTGTTCATTTATTTTATGTACGTGATGTATACAATGCAATATAGAATATAAGAATATGAAATAGGGAACAATAACACATGACATTTGGAATGCAAATTAATAAAATATTGAGAAGGTTGGAAATATGTACCTTTTTCCATCCATGTTTGTAATTGTCCTTATTATATTTTTAAGTACGGATAATTGGTTTGATGTACTACACATTTAACAAAAGAATGAAGCAAAGTGAATAGTTATGCAAATAGATTTTAGGAAGATGAAAATGTACGATATACAATGTATTTTTTTTATATTACCAACATCTAACATCGATACTATACCAACCTTCTGTCAGTTATGACATGATTTTTTTTATGTGATACAAAGGAAAGGCGTTTCTTGTAAATGTAACAAAGATATGGATATATGCTTTAGCTCAAAATATGCATTATGATTTATGTGTATTTTACACTTCAAGTATGAGTATTGTAAATTGTATCATGATTGGTCCCTAATATGGTTCAATGTATATATTCTGGATTTTTCATTCTTTGCAATTGACCAAATATGATCAATGAGTGTTTTCTGTGCATGGTTCGTTTTTCCTAGGATCATATGGGCATTGTAATTTCACATGTATTTTCCAATTTTTTGTCCTGGCTTCATTACACCTAGAATGTCAATATTGATGTCTCCTAGAATGACTAGGATTTTGTTTTGGTGAAAATGACATAATACTTTTGTGATGGTATTGAATATGTTGGACAAAGTTGCATGCAGTGGAGCATAAATGTTGATTATTACAAGATGGGATCCATGGAAAGCCACTTTAGCTATAAGGACCTCATGATTATCTTCATAGGCATCTCTAGTATTGGAGATGTTACTAGTGTCATGACTCCATGTTTAGTGCAACTCGATATGCAATTGAAGCTTCGAAATTGTTGATTTTGCATAGATAATGTCATGAATGTTTCTTGCAAGCATAAAATATCAGATTGCTAGCCATAGTCATTGAGTATGTCATTCATATGCATGCAAGCCACGGTGTTTAGTGTAAGAATTGAGATGTATGTTCTTGACATTATGGACTCAAAATCATATGCCAAGTTCCACTTTGAAATGGTTCAGATAATGATCTTAGTATCAATTTTTGTTCTACCTTGAAGTTAATATCCATTTTAGAGAATTTAGCAAATACAAAGACTCTACGTTTCTTACACGAGATAAAGCTATGTATACTAATCCATGTATTCATATCCCAGCAGGGTCAAATGCAACATTATCAAGTTTTAAACCCTGTGACCTATGTATTTTACGCCGCAATACGCAAGTTTGATAGGGAAATGCTCGATATTCAAAATGGCTGGATTTTTTTGTTGATAGTGGTTTTGCTATGCGCAATATGGGTATCCACTCATTCGAAATGTCCATGGTATAAAGTATGCGAGCTTGTTAGCTTGACGATGTCCAATGTGTGGATCATAGAACTCGATCCACAAGACATCAAGTTTGTCCTTTTGTGTGTATTTCAAGATGCCATCCGCACTTACTGACTAAAGCCATCTTGTGAATCAGAGTTACATGCATATATTTCAACAAGCATGTTTAATTTTGTGACAAGTTGGGAAGGCAAAGTAGTTGTATGATGGTATGGTACATTGTCATGGTTCTCTTCCTCCTCATCAATTGCATTGATTAAGGGCTCGTTGCCAGGAATTAATGATAGCATATGTTTTAGTTATGTAGTGCAACATCTTTGTCTTTGTAGAATAAGTAAGGAAATGTTGGATCATTTGGGAGTAGGTCTATGCAATTCTAGATTGATATATGTCAAACCATTGTTTGTTTGGTTATTTGTTTGTGATCCTATTCAGGATGGCAATAAATTTCTCATTTGTTTTGTGCATTGTAGTATGTAGTTCATAGAACTTCATATTATCTTTCCTAAAAGTCATATGTTATTGTTTGTGCTGTTCATGGTAGGTTGTTCAAATCTGAGGGAATCTTGTATGTGTTGTGCTTGATAGAGATCACCATAAAGATCATATCTATGTTTCCAAAGTACTTTTTTTCTGTATGTGTTTAGTGTTTCTTAATCTATTGTCAATGTTGAATAGGAATCGACTTCCAATTAGAGAAGATTCATCAATGAAGACAAGTTGTAGTTCTTGATAAAGATTAGACAACTTGTCTAGCATTTATTTTCTAGGTGGAAGGAAATGAGACTTGTTAAATGGCATTAGCAATGCGTAGTGGATTATTGTTCCACTCTGCATTATAAGAAACTTTTCCTGTGTATGCTAGTATCAATCCATTTGGTTTCAAAGGGTCAATTGTATTGTGTGCATCATATATTTGTATGATCATTTGGAATAGCATCTTTGTTGTAAATTTTTTTCCCACTGCCTAATTGCGGAGGAACAAGTACAATGGCCTTTGGATGTCCATTGATTTCTTTAGGGTAATGTCTTTGACACCGTTTGTTCTTTATTTAACAATATTCTAAGTCTATAATATTATTTATTGTCGAGGAAAAATGGGTGGTCTGACTTGAAAACCCCTAGGGTTAATTTGTTTTTCAAATTTTGATTCCTCAAGGGCATTTCAAGCCCTATGGTACGTCGCATCAGCCACAATGGAATTAGTTGGTTCTTGTTCTGGGAATGTATCATCAATATCCATAGGGTTATTATGAAATTGTTCAATTTCATTTTCGAGGTCACCCCATGTTGATTGATGTTGTATGTAAATTTACCTTCATTTGTATCGTGTTCGCGTGGAAACTTGATTTTCCCAAGAAGGCGATCTACAATAAGGTGACCACGCAAGACATAGTTCGACTTCTGACCAAAAACTCCTCACGGGCGTACCATTGGTTTGGGTCACCAAGCAATGGGGATCCAAACCGGGAAGATCCGAGAGTGGCCAAAAGGATTTGGAAATCTCAGAATAATCTTTGTGAATTAGTGAGAGAAGCACAGGCACACTCACTTCATTCCAGCAAAGGAGAAACCAGTAAGGGCACAAACCCCAATTGGTGCACCCTCCCTTATGCCTCAAAAAGCTCGAAGGAAATGATTTTATCCATGAGAGAGTGGTTATCTAATGAGATAAACTTGCTGTCAGAGGTGGAAGCATGGAAAAAAGAGTCACCAAGAGGCATCCATGAAGGAAGGCGCAATGGTTATTCTTCAGAAAACCTAAAAATGAAATTACCGTGAATGTAAAATGAAAACTCAAAAAAAAAAACCACACATTACAGTCAAGAAAGGTAAGAATGATTTATTTTTAGTCTTGGCTCACCTTATATACCGAGGGAACCATTTATTTTACATATATATTTAATTCATCATCAAAGGGTAAAGAAGTGTTGCACCTAGGTGATTAACTTGTTTCCTAGGTGGGTGTCTTCCTAGGTGGTTTCTTTGGCCCAATTCCTCCCTTTTTAGATTCTGAAGCGTCCCGTATTCCATGAGAATATGTGGAAATTTGTTGTGCAATACATCAATTGTGATCCACTTTGCCTAAGTTGGATTTTGGCCTTGGTGGGCTACCAAATATGAAGTGTAAGTCCAGTTTCTTATAGAGCAACTTTGAGTGTCCAGTATAGTGTCTTGGCCAATGGGAGTCGAAAATCGGGAATGTTGTCCACTGGATGAGTGATAGTGAATTAGTTCTCCAAGAATAAAGGCTCAAACAACTTTAAGTGATTTACATTAATGACATTGTGGATTCCGATTTGTGGTGGCAGATCCAACCTAAACGCATTTTCTCCAATCTTGTCGTAGCATTGTATATGGACCATATCCGACATGCAAGCTTGTGATGGTGGCCTTTGAAGTGCTTCTTATCCAAGCGTAACCAAACTTGATCCATTGGTTGAAAGGACATGAAGGTACTTTGCTTGTCATGGCGTTGCTTGGCATGATCTTAGTTGTTTGAGTATCAAGCAGCCATCGGTGACCGTATGTACAGTAATTCTTGGAGAAATCGCTGAGTTGAAAGTTTTTCCCGCCATTGATGTAAGGCAGTACCTTGAGGAGCCCAAGGAGTGGGAGCTCCAGCTGGAGATGTTGGTTGGAAGCCCAAAAAGACTTCAAAAGGTGAAAATCTTGTAGAAGAATGTGTTGCCTTGTTGTAGGTATGTTGGAGAATGTGTAAGCAATTGTCCCATTGTTTGTTGCTCCCAAAATGAGTTCGGAGAGCATGCACCAAGACTCGATAACCCCATTTGGCCATCTTTTTGAGGATGGAATGCAGTAGAAAAACTTGAGGTGGCACCCCAATAACGCCTTACATGGTGTTCCAAATGCCGAGGTAGCTTAGAATCTCTATCCGAGATGATAGTGCTTGGGAGGCTAAAATGGGGCCAGACATGATAGAAATATAGTTTCGTTGTTTGCATTGTTGTAGTAGTCTTCGTCCATGGGATAAAAAAGTGCCATTTTGCTAAAGTGACATACCACTACCCAGATTGCATCATGTTTCTTTGGGTTGTTGGAAGTCCACTGGGGAATTCCATTGAGATTGACTCCAAGGCCTAGAAGGAAGCGTTAGTGGTTGATACAACCCATGCTGCTGGTTGGATGGCTTGGATTGTGAGCATAATGCACAAGCTCAGACAAATTTTTCAACTTGAGGTTGCATGGAAGGCCAATGAAAATGGTGTTGCATATGTTGGATGGTCTTTGTAGTCCCGAAGTGGCCCCCATAGGATAAATCATGCACATCCCTGATGAGCAAGAAGCGCCTTTCCGAGTGTGGAACGCATAGAAAATTTAACTTATATAGCCACCCATCCCTAATAGTGTAGTCTAGGAAGGGGATCTGATCAATCACTGTGGGAGTTTGCAATGCCTCCCAAATCTCTTGAAAGTTGGGTTCAAAGAGCATATTGATGTTTCCATGTGTCATAAGTTTCACAATGCACTTCTAGAATGGAAAGAATTTGAGTGGGAGGTCAACTTAGCAAATCAACCATCTTATTAGAAGTGCCTTTCTCATATCCAATGACTAAGTGAAATTGTTGAATGTAGGAGGCCCATTTTAGGTGCCTTTTTTCCTGAATCTTCAATTGAGAGTTGATGAAAATCAAAGGGCGGTGGTCGGTATGCAAAATGATTTCTTTACCCAACAAATAATAACTCCATTATTTGAGCGCTTGCACCAGACTATAAAATTCCTGTCAGGGTACTTCCTTATAATTATTCTTGCCTCTATTGTGTGGTTTTAGAGTTGTAAGCAATGGGGTGTCCTCCCATTTTAAGTACGACACTAGTAGCATATTGTTGAGGTTAATTAGACTCAATCTCAAAGCGGTTGGGAGAAGTCCGTGATGATGCAAAAGGACTAACAGGCATCTTTGGAGTCGAAAGCAAAGTGACTAGTTTCCTTTGTTCCGTGATGAATGTAGAAGAAGTGCCGAGTTGGATGCAGCTGGGTCAGAAAGATTTGAAACAGTGGAATGACCCATGATAGAAATTGATGCCACCTTAAATATTTTTCAACTCCTTAGTCAAGAAGGTAGAGTACCACGTTTCTCGCTGTTTGACAAGCGGCCATTGCTTCGCTGGCTGAATGCCCTCCGAAATGACTCACAAGTCAGATAGGGAACTTTAGTTTGACCAAAATATGACTTCTTCTCTTTGACTTGGAACTTGTGTTCTTGGAGAATTTGGAGAACTTGTTGAACATGTTGTACGTGAGTCTCCCATGTCCTACCGAATATGAGAATTTCATCTATGTCGATGACCATAAATCAACCCAAATGTGCTCTAAAGATGTCATTGATGACCCTCACGAAAGCGGTTGGGGCATTGGTGAGACCGAAATGCATGACTTTCCACTCAAAAAGACCAAATTTGGTCCTGAACGTTGTTTTCCAAACATCATCTAGGTTCATTTGAACTTGATGGTAACCGGCTGTCAAATCCAATTTAATAAACCACTTATCTCCTTGGAGCGTGTCGAGTAGTTCCTCAATCCAAGGAAAGGGGTAACGATTTTTTATTGTTCAAGGTCCTGTAATCACTTCTAGACAAAGCCGATTTATGAAGTATCTCTTTTAGGCATGAAAAATGCAGCATAAGCACAGGGAGAAGATGAAGGATGGATGTGGCCAAAGCTGATGAGGTCGGTCATTGTCTTTCCATTTCCTTTGTTTCTGTTTGGGCCAACCGGTAAGTAGGGGTGTTATGTAAGGCATATCTGGGGATGAGATTAATGGAATGGTCAATGTGGCAGTAGGGGGGGAAGTCCCTCCCGAGGTTGAAATACCTCTGCAAAATCCCTGAGGGAGGAGGGCACCATTGTTTTAGGAACAATGTGTGGTATTGTTTGGTGTTATTGGGTGCACCAAATAGATAGAGACACATTGATTTATATGGATATGAGGGATTTTTTCTTTGGTAGAAGGTGGTTTGGGTTTTGCTGCAGTTAAGATATAAGTGTCTCCTTCTTTCGTAATTTTGTATTGGAAGGACGGCTAGATAGATATCATTTCTTTAGGTTTGGTATGGGATAACGAGCAGCAAATCCAATAATAATCCAAGGGGGATACATCACATAGGACAATATCTTTGAATTGGCCCATGGATAAAGTGACCAGACAATGCTTAGAAACTGTTGATAGTTTAGGGCCATCCTTCCTCGACCCATCGGAGCTGATAGGTTGCGGATGTGGGAGTAGTAAAAGATTTGCTGTGGTTGACAAGGTCTTGGCATTCAAATTTTTTCCGCTTCCATTACAGAAACCATAATTATAAATCCAAGGAATTTCTTTGATTTGGTACAGGGTGAAGAGGGGTTGGGTGGATGAGTTCTAATCTTCATGGGTCATTAGAATTAGTGAGGGATCTACTTCTATGGGATTTTCCAAAGAAACTTCTTCTGTGATTCTTCTCTGGGAAGGCGCAAGGAGCCCAAGGAGTTAGGGTTTTGTTGGTTTTAGATTTTGGAGGATTCAAAAATCTGATGAATTGTGCGAAGTAGTTTTGTTGAATGAGCACCAGGGTGTCCTTGTATTTCTATTAGGTGTGGGTTGTTGAACCCAAGGAGGTGGAAAGAGGGCTAACAGATGGGATTTGGATGGTTGAGAGGTTGGGGGCACAGTAGGGTGGGACTACAACACGACCTCGAATCCACTTTCTTTCTATAGCCAAAGATTTTGAAATGTTTTGGTCTAAAGTTTGATTTTCAAACAACTCTACTTCTTGACAAAATTGGAATTAATAAACCACCCACAAATTTTAATATGAGTACCTCTTCTCGATATGGAACATGAAGTAAGAGTGCACATCTTTAAGAAGTCTATGTGTAGCCTGCACCTTTTGAAGGAGTTTTTGAAGTTGGTGCTGATTGATCCATAAGGATTGCGATACCCGTGTGGGTAGAAGTTGCATTTGTTTATCGAAGCCCAAAAGTTGAGCCCAAAGTTTGATGGTTTGGAAGTAGAGGACTTAGATCCCTATTCTCTATCACAAATGTGGTCTTATCTTTCTATGTATCCCACCAAGTTTGTGTCAATCCTTCTAATTGCAAGGCAAAAATCTGGAGCTTTCTTTCCCTTCAAGAAGGCCTCGATATGTATTGAAGTATGTTGAGAGGCTATGGATCCAAGAATCAACAATTTCACCATTAGTTTGACCAACAAATTTGGGTAGTTGGATTCGAGTGTCCAGCCATAATGGATCTAGATTGTTTTGTTGTTGCATTCTCAGCAACTCAATGAGGATAGAGGTAAGATATTGAAGGGATTTGATGTGTTGGAATCTCGATTCGACTTCCAAAGGATATTTATGCGGGAGGCATTGTGAGTACAATGAAGAGAAAATGTACCCTAGTTTTCAATGTTGAATGTGAGGACTGCTTTTGAATGTGAGGACGCAAAAACCCCAAGCAACAGAGCTTCTTGAAATCGGTCTAGAGGGGAGATATATGTATTGTTTTAGATCTGTGGAAGTCCTCTCTATGGAAATAGATATGTGGGTGCCCTTGGGTCTTATGAGATCTATTGAGCTTCTTGCATAAAAATGAAAACCTTGGAATGGGCAAAATCTAGACTATTTCATGAAAACCCAAAACTTTTGGCTCAATGTTCAAGATCGGAAGATTTTCCATGGATGTTGAGGCTATGATAGCAATTGTTCTGACCAAGAAGGATATATATAGGAGAAGGTGACCACAAAATCCATAGCCCAACTTCTGACCAAAAAATCCTCAGAGGTGCAAATTAGAATAGGGGTGCACCATTGGTTTTGGTGACCAAGCAATGGGGATCCAAACCAAGATGACCCGAGAGTGGCCAAGAGGCTTTGGAAATCTCAGAGTGATATTTGAGAATCAATGTGAGAAGCATAGTGAAAACATGGAAGAGGGCACACCCACTTCATCCCAAAGAAAGAAGAAAACAAGCAAGGGCAAAGAACCTCCCATTTGTTTGTGCCCTCCTTCTCGGCCTTTGGAAAACCTCAAGGAAACAATGATTTTCTCCCCAAGAGAGTGGCTAGATAATGTGATAAGATTTCTCCCAGAGGTGGAAGCATGGAACAGTCACCGGGAGGCATCCATGAAGGAAGTTGCACTGGTTATTCTTCAGAAAAGCTAAAAATGAAATTGTTGTGAATGTAAAATGAAAACTCCAAAAATAAAACAACCAAGACACAAGTATAGCTGTAAGAAAACGTAAGAATGATTTATTTTAGTCCCGGTTCACCTTTTATATACTAAGGGAACCATTTATTTTACACATATTTAATTCATCATCAAAAAGGTGAAGAAGCAAGGTGCCTAGGGTGATTGACTTGTGCACCCCAGGTGGGCATTCCTTTAGGTGGCCTCCTTGGCCCAAAACTATAAGAAGCCTTCCATGTAGGTAGGTCATGTTTTAATGTATGCTCAATTTTCCTCAAATGACACATATAGCAATAGCTTCTCTCTACAATAAGTTTCATTGTCAATGTGTTTATTTTTTTAATGAACCGTATTACATTTGTTTTTTTTCCTTTTGATATGTGTGTGTACCATTTTTTGTACTTCTGATAAATTTAGCAAGGCAGATGTTGTAAATAGTATGTGGACGCTCAATGTAGTAATCAATAACATACCTAACATTACATCTTCTGAAGTATTAGGTTCTTGTTTTAATAGAAAGGGTGGATTAAGGATAAATGTGTGTTGATATCTTGAAGATGTGTTTATAAATATACACTCTCTGAACTACAATCTAGTGGTAGAGAGAGTGCTATGTGAATTGCTTGTTGAGAAGACATTTGTCGAAGATTAATTAATGTATTTCCAAGTGTGCATATCATTTGAATAGCATCGATTTCACTCCTTTAATTGTCTTTGCGTATTCTTTGAAATGCCTTTGTCATAGATTTGTCAACTTTATTCGTGTATGAACTGCAATACGATGCTGCAACATATGCGTTGAGCACATACCGTGCATCTATATTTGCATTCCATAAATTTGGCATGTCCTTTGCAAAACTGTTGTTCCAAATATGTGAAGGTTTTCATTTAAGGAAGATTGTCGGTTGTTTCAATTAACATTGTATTAGTTGGATGTATTGATCTTTTGCTAGGTCCATTTCCACTAAGAAGTCTTCAAAGTTCATCTCATTGTGATATTTTTTTTTCTCTAAAGATGTAAACATGGACCTTGACTTGTCAGAAATATATATATCCAATGAGCTTATTGGTTTGAGCACTATTGTTGTTTTCGTTGGTGGCATAGGGAAGTTGTATCTGCAATGGGAATTCCTTTGTTTCTTGCAGCTTCTTGTATGGTAATGCTTATGGAATTTAGCAAGAGCTGGATCCATGTGGTCTGTGTCGCATGTTATGTATTTGTCCAAGAAATTTTCAATTTTTGAGTTGTTGTCCCTTCCATATATTTGGGCATCTTCTATCCATAATAGTCCATGTTCATGCTCGCTTCCTCTATTTTGGAACTCTGTTACGAAGTAGTAGTCAACTACTTTTCCAAAAAATGTTTCTTCATGACATATCAAATGCTTTAGAGCATTTATTCTATGTCTATAGTAACGAGTACATGTGACTGGATCCTTTCTTATGACGTAATCAATATCAATGTCTTCCAATGTTTTAGTGTGCTTTTTCTTTCCCCTGTTCGTATACAACTCAATCAATGTAGAGACTAATGGAGTCCACCGATGTTCTGCGCTTGTGAATGTGACAAAAAAGGTTGGTGGCCCCAATTGTCATATCATTGCAAATATGTTTTTCTATATTTGGTGAAGGTAATCAGGAGAAATGCAGATGTTTTTGAAGTCTATGTATCCAATATCAGATTTGAGGATTTTTTCCAAGTTTGGTTTGTACTTGACATCTCTTGCTAATAGTGTTCTTCCTCTTAGTTCTTCCTTTATTATTTGTATCCATATGCAAGAGAGTAGTTTGTCAATTATTATTCGCATTGTTTTGAAAAACAAATTTGTTGTGTGATATGTGAAATCATAGCTAGCATGTAGCAATTCCCATTTTACTATTTTTAGGTAACTAAATCTCTTTACATTGTCATCGTCATGTGGATCACCGTAGAATAAGGTTGGGAAGTTCATTTCTTCTGCAAATTTGTCCTTGAAAATGCCAAGTGGATGTTGCCCTTCAGCAGGTGCAATTTCGATGATCTTGTCTTGCAAATCGTAAAGGCGTTGTGATTCTATGAATCCATGTACTGATGTTTCAGTTGGTCTTTTATTATCTGATTCCGTATCCATATCACTTCCACAATCAAAATTCTCATTGTCTATGCAGTTGTGATCGTATTGTTCCAAAACAACACTCCATATCTTGTTTATAGAGATGTTTTCAGCCTTTAACAGAGATCTGGAACATAATTCTTTCAGTGCTTTCATGACAATGTTGACACATACTTTTCTGGTCTGGTATGTATTCTTTCATTGCAGTCGTCTTTTTAATGCAACTGCAATTTTCATTGTTTCGTCCATGAATTGTGGCAAGGATTTTTGCACAACATCCATGTGCACAGGGACATTGATAATTGATCCTGTCAAGCCCATCTAGGATCGCTTGTAACCCCATTTCCTAATTTGTGCAAATGTAATTCTGAGTGATACAAGTCTCTCTTCAAGTTATGAAAGTGTCTTTAACATTGGTAATGGCATGTTACGTCTTATTTCTTTAGGTGTTGCAAAATTTGACAATTTTGCATTTTCGACAACTCTCTTGCAAGGAAGGCATATCTTCTTACTAGAGAATCGTTTTTTAGTTGTTGTTAAGATCATATATTCTTCTTGTAAGTCTTTAGTGAAGCATCTAATGTTGTGTGAGAAATGAAATTGCTCACAAATTGCACATGTTTTCTTAGGTGTGTCCTGTAGCTTCTTTAGAAATGTTTCTCGTGAAGCATTCTTTGCTACATGGACATGCATAGTAGATGTATTCTTTATTGCTTGCTTATGTTCAATATTTGTACAGGAAGGTGCATGTTCCAGTGTAGGATATGTTAATCCTGTTCTTTTGGTAAAAGGCATTGTTGGGTCAATGGGATTTGTATTGTGTTCATCTACATGTTTTTTTATTCCATGTCTGATGGGGAATTTGTCCTCACATTTGTTGTTTCCACGGATAATTTTTTTAACTTTGCGACAAGAAAGTGCATGTTTTCTAGTAGCATGTGTGATTTTTTTATGGCAAGCCATATTGGAGGTGGAAGAAGTATTTGACAATGACATTTTATCCTTCCCATGTACATGATATATACGATGGTGTTTTTCCAAGGTGTGTTCAAGAAGAAATGCATTGTTGGTCATAGTTGTTGTAAGTCACACATCTGTAACTAGACGATGGTCAATCCCATGTGTGTTGTCTACATCCATTGTAGCTTGTCTACAATGTCCAGTGCATATACTATTTCCATTTTCTCTTATTAATGGTTCATAGTGAACGTGAAATGTATATGTTTCAAATGAAAACAAATACAATGTTTCATCACAGCTCGAGTGAGCAGAGTAGTGGGTTACAATGTTATTGTAATGAGAGGACCATACTTGGATATTTACATTAAAAATGATTGATATCCATTGTAAACATAATGGCCCACCCTCTATCTTCCCATTCTGATATGGCATTGCCATTTTGACAAGATACTCTTTCCAGTCATTGGTCATTTCTAAGCTATGTATGACATTGCATGACAAGTGTTGATGTAAGCAATGAAATGCATTGGGGTCACTACTTTTAATTGCATTTCAGAATGATTGCACAATATAAATTCTCAAGGATTGTACATTGAATTTTGTTTCTATCAAGTAGCATATCCCTACAAATAGACTATCCCCACAACTAGATGTGTTGGTTATTGCTCTTCTTAATCCATGAGTATGCATCATATGCATGATAGAATTCTAGTGGCATTCAAGGTTCTTGCACATTTGTGACAGGTAATTATTAGTTTCTTCAAAGTTGCACATGGATAGTTTTTTGTAAATAAATGGTTCGTAATGACCACTAACAAGATTTTCATCGTGGAACAAGATGCAATATGGGTATATATTTGTATCTTTGTTGAAATAAAGATACCTTGTTTTCCTTGTTAGTGACCAAACTGCAACTGGTATGTTCAACCATTTTGCTAGCCATCGTATGAATAATGTATCTCCCCATAGTTCTCTCTCGTTTATATTTAGATTTGGAGAGGAAGATAGTCTCATTCTAGAAAGATATGTGTGTACATCGTGGAATCCATGCAATTGGTATATAAAATCAGTTGCTAGCTCATACTTATACGATTCAAATGCCTCTAGGTCACCATTTT
>SNQJ01S0075019.1:12379-49824 GCA_010110895.2 Picea sitchensis
ACAGTAAAGACTCACTGCCACTAAGATTAATGATTCAAAGTTAAAAATGAGAGTAAATGGTTAATAATCTACACTAACTGATTCACCCCCCCCCCTCTCAGTTAGTTCATACCTGTAACAAAATGTGTGCTACCCTTTGTTTGGCTATCTAGCCTAGGGTTTGCTCCCGGAGTGATTCTCTATCAAGGTTAAGGTGCTCGGAGGGTGGATTCAGCCTATGGTTGGGTGACAATAGTGATATTGTCAATGGTAAAACAAGCACATCCATTATGTTCTAACAACATCTCTGTAAGTGCAGTGCACAAGACTGAAGCACTTGACAAAATCATAATAAAGAAGTCATTCATTGTGAACGTAGCCCATAGTTGGGTGAACCATGTTAAATCCTATGTCATGTGTCTTTTGTGTGATTTCTTATACTTCTACATGGTTACATGGTATATTAGATTTATCTTATGTTTAATCATGGCACATTATTCAGAACAGGTAAAGTAATGAGTTTATGCAATTAATTGGAATACACTGATAATATGAATCTGATTTGCTAAGTAATTTAATATAGAATAGGAACAAAGTTATGCACACAAAATTAATAAGGAAGAATGAACTGAATGTTTTCCTCCCATTCCCTTACTATTGTAGAAGCCTAGTTCTCGTAGTCCCGATAGATACCTCGGGTGAGACTTTATCTATGCAAGCAGGTGATGTCAAAAGGGCCAGTGTCTCGTGGGCTTTGTTTGTCACAGATAAATTGAACATAGGGTCTTATAAACCATGCGCAGCACCAACAAATGGTTACATTTCCAGCTAGAGGAAATGGCATTGAAAACTTATACAACATGACGACGTGGATGGATGATTATGTCAACCCTATAGCATATGGTGCGCTAAGTTGGTGAAGTATCAGTTCATGTGCATCAGTCTTGGAAGAAGGTCTAGATAATTGGCAGTAGAGAATCCATGAAGCCTCCACTAGATGATGTGCATGTATAACCTGATCCCTGCACTGGATCAGAACAGAACTATGTGATCCACCTAGGTATGATGGATTAACTAATATAAGAATGTTTGTAAAGTAATTTAAATTGCATGTACCCGAACAAAAAAGTTTGTTAGCACTAGATGTTGTCCTAAAAGCAACTCCATCCAAATGGTGGGATGCACACAAGAGGGAATGAAATACTGGTCATAGTGTAGCAAACCAATGGGGTTATGGTTTGGCACTAAGGAAGAAAATATTACGAAGAAGTATACAGGAGAGAGTGATCCAGTAGATCATGTTGAAAAGTACAGAGATTTATGGAGTTCAGTACCACAAATAGAATGGACACAAATATTTGTACACACACAAGATACAATTCCGAAGAACTGGTATTTGGAATTGGAAATGCACAGGGAGACATCAATATGGGAAGAGTTGTTCCAGAGGTTCAAAATAAAATTTACATTTTAACATTTTAATAGGTTATTCGAACGAATATCTTCTCAGAAGAAGGGACGATGGAGGTGGTACTAGTATGTAGTGTGCACATAGCCAAGATGATTGGCCATGAGCTATTGGAGTGTTTCAATGTAGCTAAGGAAGATCATGATGAAGATGATCCCATAAATGTACAATTACCTAAGATAGAAGAAAAATGAGCAGTAGAAGGGTAAGATCTATAATCTACCACATATACACATCCTATAAATACATGAAAGGAAAACATTGGGATGGCAAAGAATCCCATGTTTTTGCATATAGGATATTATTGGAATGATGAGACAATTGAGAATATTACATACGTACTGTGAGAATATCATGACCTATTCCCAACAAAATTTTCTTAGATAAAGGGAATAGTAGGAGACTTGGGCGAGATAAAGATCCTACTGAAACCAGAAGCTAAGCCAGTGTGACAGAGGCCTTACATGTTAAATATGAGGTACAAGGATAAGGTTGGGGATGAAATAGACAGGATGTTGGATGCAAGAATCATTGAACCGGTAGAAGAATCTATGTGGATCAGTCCAATGGTGGATTGGGACAAGAATACAAGAGAGATATGGATCTRCATAGATCTAAGGAAGTTGAATGACGCATGCTTACATGACCCATTCCCAACACCATTAACGGATGAGGTACTGGAAAACTTAGGAGAATAAGAAACTTATCCTTTAATAGATGCATTCTCGGGGTACCATCATATAAAAATTKCATAGGAATATCGACATAAGACCACTTTTGCAACTGAGTGGTAGAGCTACCAGTATACAGTAATGTCATTCAGATTGAAGAATTCCCCTGTGGTGTTTTCTAGAGTAGTGGTTGCAACGTTCAAGGAGTTCATTAATAAGTTCCTCAAAGTATACTTGGATGATTGGATTGTGTTTAGTCTACTGAAGGATCATATATAAGTTGTTAGACTCATGTTGGATCAATGCAGAAAGTGTCAGATTTTGTTGAACTTGAAGAAGTGTATTTTTTGTGCACCATTTAGGATTTTGTTGGGACATGTAGTGTGCAAACAAGTATTAATAGTAGATCCATCCAATATTGCAATAATTTTGGAGTTAGAACTTCCTACATCAGTAAGACAACCAAGGGAAACTTTGGGTCATGCGGGATATTACAGGAAGTTTATCAAGGGATATGCACAAATCACAACACCAATGGAAAAGTTACTCAAGAAGGAAGTAAATTTTCAATGTAATGAGGACTATCATAAGAGGTTGGACACCTTAAATAAGAAAATGGTGACTGCACCAATTTTAATTTTTCCATATTGGAAAAGGAGTTCCATGTACACGTAGATGCATCGTCCATAATGTTGGGTGCAATACTATCCCAACCAGAGGAGGGAGACATAGATCACCTGATTTCTTTTGCAAGCAGGACATTGTCCATAGAAGAGAAGAACTATACGATCACAAAACAAGAAGGATTGGAAATGGTCTACACACTATAGAAATCCAGGAATTACTTATTGGGATCTCACTTTAAGATGTATACAGACATTTTGCATTAAAATACTTAGTCAACAAGCTATTGTTTGGGGGGGAGAATATGCATATGGCTATTATTATTTCAGGAATATGAATTTGAGGTTGTAGTGAAACCAGGGAAGATGAATGCAGGACCAAATCATATATCGCACATACTGTGAGGTGAAGGTGCAAGTAACTTAGATGACAACTTCCCATATTCAAAATTATTTGCAGTAAAGATGGTGGATGATTACTTCTCGGATATTGTGTAGTTTCTAAGTACATGTATGGCTCCATCAGATATGATGGTTGCGTAGAAAAATCGATTGGTAGTAAAAGCAATAGATTATCAGTTGATTGCAGGGAATATATACAAGTTGGGTACATATGGAATATTGAGGTGTTATGTGTTGGAACATGAGAGACCAATGATACTTGAAGAAGCACATGATGGGATTGCAGGAGGACATTATGCAGGGAGAGAAACTACACATAATATTTTGTGTGCATGGATTTGGTGGCCTACACTTCACAAAGATGTGAAGGACTATTGTAAGTCATGTGATGTATGCCAATGAGTGGGAAATATATCTAGGGAAGACGAAATTCCTTTGAATCCACAGGTTATGTTGCAAGAATTTGAGAAATGGGCCATAGACTTTGTGGGTGCAATCAACCCACAAGAAAGAATATTAGGGGAAAGGTACATAATCATTGCGACAGAGCATTTGACAAGATGGGCAGAAGCAACACCAATTACAAATTGCACCGCAGAGATTGTTGTGAGCTTTTTGTTTGAGAATGTAGTCACAAGGATTGGATGTCGATGCATATTACTGAGTGATCAAGGTACACACTTTTTGAACAAGAAAATTGTGCCATTAACTGAAGAGCTCCAAATTCATCATCAAAAGAGTAACCCATATCATCTTCAAGCCAATGGAACAGTGGAATCTTTTAATAAGATCTTGGAAAATTCCTTGACAAAAATTTGCAATGTAGGGTGAGACGATTGAGACTTAAGAGTTCATGTAGTATTATGGGCTTACAAGACTATAAGTAAGAAGCTAATAGGGTAGACACCTTTCAGCCTAGTCTATGTGAAAGAATCACTAATTCTTATGGAGTTTATTCTGGATAACCTATGCATAGTAGTGATCAGTGATCTATTAGAATCTCACACATTAGAGGATAGATTATCACAGTTGGTACAACTTGAAGAAGATCGGTTTGTCGTAGGTTTCCATTAGCAAGTGCAGAAAGAAAGAGAGAAGGATTGGCATGATCGACACATTAAATAGAAAAAATTTCAAGTGGGGGATTTGATATTACTTTATGACAGTAAGTTCATGCAACATCTCGGAAAGTTTAGACTTCATTGGTTAGGGCCCTTTGTGATTCAACATGTCACATAGATAGGTGTTGTGTAGCTGGAAACCTTGAATGGAGAAGTCTTTGGAGGAATGGTGAATGGAAGTCGGTTGAAACTCTATAGAGATGACCAATAGTCTTCATAGTAATACGATCTACGCCAAAACAATTGTATTATAGTAGCTATACCATAGTAGCAATAAAAACAAGGAAACACAAATAAAAGTAGAAAAAGGAAGAAAGTCAAATAAAAGGTAGATATAGTAAAAAGAAAAAAAGAGTGTTCAGGTTATCACACATCAGCATAGAACTGCTCCAATTTTGAAGACAATACACAAAAGAGAATAGGCTATGAAGCACAAAAATGAAACAACAAGAAATGGTGTCACTAGTACATATTGGAAAAATTTCGACGTTCTATTTGCAACGTTATGGACAAAATTGGCCATACTGTCGAAAAATAGAGAAAATTTTAAATTTTTTTCTACATATTGCTCGATAACGTCTCTCTTGCGATGTACTACAAACACATGTCGATCTTTCAACGAAGGTAGGAAGACGTCGCTCTTGCGACGTACTACAAACACATGTCGATCTTTCAACGAAGGTAGGAAGACGTCGCTCTTGCGACGACATTGCATTTTTGTCTCTCTTGTGACATTGGTAAAATATTCGTCGCACTTGCGACGTTATGGAAACTAGGTTTTCCCCATCCCAATGGTCACCTAGTATTTAACCAAGTCAACTTTGACTTGGTCAACTATCGTCGGAAATGCGACTTTATAATATATATAAATATGTTTCATTTTACGGATGTTGCGACAAGTTTTCTATAGTAATGACACTTCAAAAAGGGTATAAGATGGTCTTCTTAGAGAACAAAAAACAGGTATTTTTTTCAGTATATGTCCGTGGGGAAGAATGTCAAAAAACATTAGAGGTGGGAAAAAAATTAAAGAGGGTGAAAATGGTGATGGTAAATGTTATTTCCATTGCAAAAATTGTTGTACTAGACGTCCCGAAAGAGTTTTAATAGCAACAGCTAAAAAAAAATTGTAGAAAATATGGGCACATGGACGGGGGATCAAATGAATATCGTCCCATGGTAATTAGCTATATATACATTCATTATTTGTTTTAATATTTATTGTATTCTCAAACTTTTATATTGTTTTATACATGCACTATTTTTTMATGATTGTATGTAATTATAAAGTTAGATTTGCCCCCTAACTTTATGCACAAATCACCAAGTAGTAGCAGAAATGATGTTGTAGTACAAGATGAAGAACTTGAAGCAGATAATGAAGATCAAGTTAATGATCCCATGGAAGTAGATGACAATAATAGCACAGTTCAAGATGATGGGACAAATCAAATGATCCAAGACTTATTCGGTCATCCAGATGAGGATCATGGGGACATTAGAGATGGTATTTATGATGAACCTCTGATTGAAAAGGAAAATAAACAACTTTATAAAGGGTCAAGAGAAAATCTTCTCTCCACTACATTGTTGTTTGTGAACTTAAAAGTTACAAATCATTTTTCGAACACTTGTATGACACAGATCCTAAGGTATGTAATATGTTTCATCACAAATACATAAAGTTTGACTTTTCCCCATTTTTTTTAGTGTTAATTAATCTGTAAAATAAAAATGCAATTTTTACAATTACTATTATTTACATTAACTGTTTATTTTTTATGTTTTAGATTGTTAGGTTAATTTATGTTACCCTCACCAAATATTTTACCTTGCACATATCGAGATTTACATGCCATTATGAAAGACATTGGAATGGAGTATCAAAGTATAGATGCAAATCTTGATGATCATATTATATATTATAGACAACATGCATCGAAAACAGAATGCTCGGTATGTGGTATCAATCGATATTGAACCGATCAAGTAACAAAAATGGTCCCTCGAAAGGTTATCCGACATATTCCCATAATTCCACGTTTATAGTGATTGTTCAGGTGGCAAAGCATAGCACAGTTTATGAATTACCATGCATGAAAGAGAATTGAAGATGGCGTTCTTCGAATTCCTGCAGATGGTTATGCATTTAAGGAAATTGTTGCAAAATGGCTAGAATTTACAAATGAACGTCATAATGTTAGGCTTTCATTGACAAATGACGATGTTAATCCATTTGGAGAGCTTCGGTTTGTTTACTTAGTGTGGCCTATTTTTGTTATCAACAATAAAATTCCTCCTTGGATGTCAATAAAGAGGGAGCACATAATGTTGACAATGATTATTCCAGGCATTTTTTTACATTAATTTTTCGAATTTAAATTTTTCATTTTTCTCCTTTTTTGCATAAAATATTTTATTTATTTATTTACGTATATATATATACCATGGTAGTAATTTCGTGTAATTTCAAACAATTAGGTAAGTACCAAGTTAAATATATGAATGTGTATATCGAGCCTCTTATCGACGAGCTACTAAAGTTCTGGGAGGGCATCACTATGTATGACATCTGTAAACCAATTGGGCAGAAGAGATTTAAATGCCGTGAAATACTTTTATGGACATTTCATGATGCCCTAGGACTAACACATTTTTGTGGTATGTAACGTTCCATATTGCACGCTTTAATAGTATATAAATAATTGAATATATCATGTGTGTTGTTTAAATAATCATTATGTATATTAATGATTCACATTAATCTATCTATTACAGGTCTTCAAACAAAGGGTAAATTTGCATGTCCAGTTTGTGGTCCTAAGATGAAATCTCGTCAGTCAAAAAGATTAAGAAAGGAGATGTTAATGAGTATAGACACTTCCTCTCTAAGAACCATAAGTATCATACTACTGAAAAATATATTTTCAATGGGAAACAAGAGACTGGACTAAAACCACAAAGAATGACACCTCGCCTATGGAAGTTGGCATATGACAAAATTAACCCTCGAGGTACGCATGTTGTTTATGTATCGTAAATGGGATCATGTTTTGAAATTTTATTTTAATTATTCATTTTATTTTACCGCATTTGATAAATAGTGTTCTGATTTTTTTATGCTTCATCAATGTCGTTGTCGTGAAAGTAGTAATAATGGGCTTCCACAATGAATGAAATGTTATCCCACTCAATTCATGAGGTTGCCTTACTATAAGGACCTAAAAAAAGTTCATTTATTTGATACAATGCATATCGGGAAGAATGTGACAGAAACATTATGGCGAATCATAGATGGCAGGAAGGATAAAGAAAAAATTGTCAAAATTTGTAATGACATTCGAGAAGCCAATCATGCAATGCAAAGTGTGATACGATAAAATAACGATGGAGACCAAAATAACCTTCCATGTTTATTAACGGAGCAATGAAGCAATGGTGTAAAAGAGGTCATTCAAAAAATTAAATTTCCCATAAGTTTTTGTTCAAACATAAAGAATATCTTAACGAAGAAAGGTGAATTTGGTGGGGTAAAAACACATGATTGGCATACCTTCATTAAGGTAATTAATCATTTTAGTATTCATATTTGTATATTGGTCGTATACATTTTTTGATATTTTTATTTTTTTGTCTAGTTTTGAACAAGTAATGAATCATTTTTAATGTTACAGTATGTTCTACCTCTATCTCTCCCAAACGAATTTGACAACAACGTCAAACAAGTTATATATGATCTTGGAAAATACATGAGGTAAGTAGCTGCAATATATATGCAAAAAAAAAATGGGTGTACTTAATGACATGTCTTTTACTTGTAATGCAATATGTATTTATATGTTTTGTTGAAACATGTTATTTTATTGCATCATGATCTGTAGATGGTTGTCATTGAAACAAATCCATGAAGATGATATAAAGTATTGGAAGAGAGAAATTCAGAGGTATAAGTATTGTCTATAAGTATTTTTCTAGGAGTGTGTATATATATATATATATTCCAAGAAAAAAAACTAATATTTGTTATTTCATCAAGAAATCAAAATATACATTGTTAAGCCTTGTTGCTATGTTCTGATCCCTTATTTTTTAGTAGTTCATATTTGGTCATTATAGTATTCAGACTCAAAATTTAAAATTTTCTAGTTGCAAAATTTAAAAATATCAAAAAAAGAAAAATAAATTGACATTTTTTTTTAAATACATTCATGACGTCGAAATTGCAATGTATGGTAACATCGCTCCCATGGAACATACGTTGGATATATATATTTTGTCATTGGTTGAGCGACGTTACCATACGTCGAAATTGCGATGTATGGTAACATGTCTCCCATGGCACATACATCGGAGATATATAGTTGGTTGTTGTTTGAGCGACGTTACCTTACGTCGAAATTGCTACGTATGGTAACATCACTCCCATGGAACATATGTCAAAGATATATAGCTTAACGTCGGGTGAGTGACATTACCATACATCGGTATTACGATGTATGGTAATGTCGCACCCATAGCGTCCACGTAGTGGAGACCGACGAAATGGGACGTCAGAATTCCGATGTCTCTAACTTCATTGTAGCAACGACTATATGGGGTTTGGACAGTAAAATTTGAGATGAAACATGTCTGCATGAAACATCACAATAGAGACGATATCTATGGCATCTAAAAAGGGACTTCATGTGAAACAAACATTAAAATACTAGTATGTGTAGTTGAGAAATGACAAGACCATTAAAATAATTAAATCACGGAAACAACGACTGCGAAGCGAGAGTGAAATCTCATAAAAGTGTCATATAATATTAAATGGTAAAATTCATTGGAAATCACAACAAATTGGTAGTACGAAGGTAAAATCACACGACAGATTTGGCAATAAAGGGGAATTTATTTAACAACTCATCAACCATGGTGGCGGATTGGACAAGGTAGTTAAGGAAGGATGAGACAGGTACAGTTGGCATGAAGGGAAAAAATATAAAGAAGTCATCAAGTCTAAGTCATTGTTTCATGCAAGCAGGAGAAAACAGAGAAAACCGTAGTGAATTTGAGAGCACCATAGTCGAGTTACTGGAGCCAATATACAAATACCCATGAAGAGACATAGAGAAATTCCAGGAATCCATCACAAAAGACAAATGGAACCACCCAAAGTTGGAGCATCATCTCCAATAGCGAGAAAACAAGCAAGACGACCAAAGAAAACACCAAAGGTAGAGGAAGTAGTCAAAGCTTCGGCTTCAACATCACAGGCGAGTTTTCACAGAGATTACTTACCGTCGAGGATGGATGAAGCACCAACGATATAAGTACCAACCAATGGGAAGTACCTGTTTTCAATAGCACCAGTTCCTCCTGGTGTAAGCAGTGAAGGAGAAACACTCAGGAATATTTTTGGCTTAAAGTTTATGGACCATGACATAAATGATGCACAAAAATTACCGAAGTTGGCCAAGGAACAATATTTGCACACGAGGAGCATCCCAGGAATAAGAGAAATCATGTTAGAGCCATAGGAGTGGGCATTGGGGTTGGAGAAGGTGTATATATTGAACTTATTGGAGATTCTGCATTTCGGGCAGAGTACGGAAATTAATGCATGCCTTAAGGTGTTGCTAAAATGTGTTCATGGGGGGACACTCTAGCTTGATCCCCCAGTATCAATCAATATTGTGTTGATTGTGCATATTACAGGACTATCAAAAGAAGGTGAGGATCTGGGCCTGTTGTTCAACAAGGCGAGAGAGTGATCCCTCTTCGATTCGATGAAATAAAAATTCCAGACACATAGAGGAAAGTGGGGGTTGGATGTGAAGAGCATAAATGACAAAAATGTGAGGTTTGTGACGCAGGTACTGGCCTGCAAGCTGCTGCGAAAATGTCGCAAAGATGAGGTACTAGTTGTAGTCATTGCAACCATAGAGAAGTGTGTGGAAGGGGTCCAGATGAACAGGGCCACCTTCTTGGTGAACCAGTTCTTACAATATTGTATTGAGGCCCAAGAAAAGGGCATGGAATTTCATTACGCATGGTTGCTAATCTTGATTGCACTAGTCGGGTGGAAAGAACCAGGGTATTACCAATGCATGTGCACATCAGGTAATGAAAATTTGGCTGCAAGGTATGCTAATTTATGGCACACAACAATTAAAAGATGACAAAACAACAATAATGCCACATTTTTGTCTACTTGCAACATATCACCTATTTAGTTATGTACACACCGTGCATATCAGCAAAAATGATAGCAACATACAAGGATATCGCATGATTTAGGTTTGGCATGAACCACATGTATGTGCAAGCCAAGAAAGATCCAGTGCGCCAATGGTTTCCAACTAGTTACAGGTTGACAATGGAGGACGTGAGCTTGATAGTGAATTGTTGGGAAGAAGGATGGAAGATCCCAGCAAAAAAGACATGACAATCAAACGAGGAAGAAGAATAAGATTAAAGTGACGAGGAATAGGATGAAGAGAAATTCAAGGATCATATGAATGGCACATGTGATATTCCTGGCCCATCCACGACAGAAGCTCAATAGATAGGAGTCAAGTGGAAGTATCAGGGAAAAGAACCAGTAGGGGGGGCGTGAAAAAAATACCGAAGCGCATAGTGTTACAACAAATTTTTCCTCACCCTATGCAACTTTCTTAGATGGCCTTTCCATTTCCMTATGAAGACTTGAAGTCCCGCTTTTACCTTCCAGATCCAAAAAAGCATATTTTTCCACATATATGATCCCTATCAGTTAGACAACAAGTGTATACACAAGTTTCTCCACTACAGCCTGCGTACATCGAGTCTGGTGCTCAAAATAAAAAATTATGTCGGGTTTCCATGCCATGTCACAAGATCCATGATCCTTGACCTTCCATATACTGGAAATGCTCCTACTCGACCCTTCAATTCCATTTGAAGGATATAAATTGAGCCATATCCAAGCCTTGGGAGGAGAGAATTCAACTTTGAGAGCAAGGACACTCTAGAGAAATTTCACTTCATATCGAGTCTTCATCCCTTTATCCTTGAAATTTTGAACTCATTGTTCATCCCCCAAGCTCTTCCTTCTTTGTGATGGAGAACCTCATTGTCTCCTTTATATGAGCTTGCCTTTGGTGGAGGATTGAAATGGTGGAGGCCCAGCTGGAGGGACTTATTTTCTCGATTTTGATGTGTTGATATTATCGTAGTTGCGGGAGGTATTTACCTCCACATGTAACCCTGAAAAGAATATAATATTTCGGGAAGCAAGAAGAAACCCTAAAGCATTAAACTTAACCCTAGAAGACATGTCGGCTCAAGGAAATAATTAATATTAAGTATTTAGCCTCCAGAATGAGAAGTCGGCCTAGACAACTCTGTAAAATAGTATAAATACAAGTAGCCAGACCTCATTTTGTACACACAGCTTGAAATTTCAGCTAGGAAGAAGTGCGCATTGCAGAAACTAGGTAAGTAGGCATCTCTGGGGAGCAGTTCCAGCCGACAAATGCCGTAATCTGTATTATTGGTTTTGGTTATGGTTGGACTTTCTGATCAGTCTTGGTTATCTTTACTTGATGCATTAGCCTTGGTTGGATATTGTTTTGCTTCCAGAATCATTCTCTGTCAAGGTTAAGGTGCTTAGGGGTGGCTTTGGCCTATGGTTGGGTGACATTATTTTTATATTGTCTATGGTTAAATGATCACATCTATTACTTTCTAACAGGTTATGGGCCCACACCATCTTCGGACAGTCTAACCGCTGGAAGATAGATTGGGAGGATTTTCTCAGTTACAATTGCATTTGCAGCCAGTTTTTGTTGCGGTAATGAAACCCTAACCCTCTTGTTGAGGCACCTTAAGTGAAGAGATTGACCTAATTTCTAGATAGCCTAGTGTGCCCTAGCCTAGTGCACCTCCTGGTACTCTTAGCAAGCTAAGACGTTAAGTTTGAGTTTTTGGTCAAAATCAAGGGTTGACCAAGTCAAAGAAATTATGACTTACTCTATGAAGTCATAAAACAAGTTAGAAGGGGATTCTAACTTCAGAGCATGGAAGACAAGGATTGAACTCATCCTTTCCAAGAATAAAGCGTTGGATATCATGAAAGGAAAGATTGTGGAACCACAGTTCAAAGAAGGAAAAGAGAAGGAACCTCAGAATGTTGCAATTATGGAGAAGTTCAAAGACAGTGACACCAATTCCATGAGTATCATAGTGGACTCTATAAAATACCACCTGATACCCTACATCTCCCATATTGACTCATCTAAGAAGATGTTTGATGCCCTAACTAACCTCTTCTCAATAAGAAACATTCGACAAGTAATGAGTCTAAAGAATGAGCTTCATGACATGGAAATGAATGATGATGACAGCATAACTTCATACTTTGTGAGAATCTCTCAACTAAGAGATCAACTACAAGTTATTGAAGAAATCATTTCAAAGAAGGAACTGGTAAATATAGTASCCAATGGTCTTCCCAAGACATGGGATGCAT
Organism: Picea sitchensis; assembly: GCA_010110895.2. Taxonomy (NCBI): domain Eukaryota; kingdom Viridiplantae; phylum Streptophyta; class Pinopsida; order Pinales; family Pinaceae; genus Picea; species Picea sitchensis. The sequence goes on from SNQJ01S0075019.1 coordinate 25,138, forward strand.
TTTAYRCAAGCATGAGCACAAGGAAGGAGTATCCCACATTTGAAGAACTCTGGACCTGTTGTGCATAAGAATAATCAAGGATTAGTGAAAAAGAGAAACCCCAAAATAAATACGATGATCAAGCCTTCACAACAAGGTTCAACAATTTTAGGAATAAAAGGAAGTTTGGCTCAAGGAAGAAACCAAATCAAGAGAAAGATATGTCAAAAATACAATGCTTCAACTGTCGGAAATATGGTCACTACAAGAATCATTGTCTCGAGTTAAATAAAAGGTAGGAAACGCACGAAGCATTAGTTTCCAAAGAAAGGGAACCCTCAAGGAAGGCCAAGCAGGATAAAACAAACTTCTTCTTCTAAGACAAGGTAACAATATTATTCATAATTCTTGTACATACCATGTTTACATAGTTTCTGTACATATCTTGCATATCTATTTCTTAGAAGATAAGATGTTCAAAGAGAAACAATACCTATGGAAGAATAACAAGATAAGGATTTCCATCACGATGACTACAAGTCAAGCAACACACATGAAAAGATGAAGTACATTGACAATCCTTGGTAACAATTCTTGTGGAAGCTATTAACATAAGTAACAGCTACAAGATAAGACAAAATCAGAATCAAACTTGAAGAAACCTGGAAGAAGTAAAAACAGAAAGCAGTCAACAATCAAGAGGAAATTATAAAAAGACTTGTGACACTTTGTAGAAGGAAATAAGGATGCAGACGGAAGCGTAGACTCTCCTAGATGGAGGGAGCCAATTATATAATTCCAAAAGAAGAGCATGCATTCATGCATGAATCAAGGATTAGGAGGGAGCTAATCCTAAATAATATGATCCATTGAGGATTATGAAGTATCTATCCACGTTCCCATCAATAGTAGCAGCCATGAAAAGCAGCACATGTTCAGTTTGACTTTAGAAGAAGTCTTCTTCGAAAAGAAGCCTTAAAGTATCCTTGGTTTTCCATCCACATCCATGATCCTATGATGAAAGAAAGAAGTCAGAATCTCCAGGGCATGGAATCTATAAGAAACTCCATGGACCCAAGAGCTAAACAAAAAAAATGAGGAAGAACATGAAGATTCCAAGAGAGAAAGAAAATCCCGAACAACCAGTCATTATATCGAGAATCATAAGACTACCAACTTGGTTTTAACCCACAACAAGCAATCAAGCAGAAGAAATGGAAGTTGTGATGAAGAATAGTGTATGAAATACTTATGAATGGAAGCATCACGATATTCAGAACTAGAGGTTATCCCAGATGGAGGGAGAAGACTATGATCATAGCTTGTTCCAATAGCCAAACATACCTCTACCTGAGCCATTATATCATACACAGTATCCATGGGTTGGAGTTTACATCAGATGAATGTAAGGATTGTTCTCCTCAATAGAGTAATTGAACAAAGAAGCGTATGTAGAGAAACCTCAAGGTTTTGAGGCATACCAGAAAGATACCCTTGTATGCAGATGGAAGAATATCTTGTATGGATTCAAACAACTTAGTGCAGAGCCTCCAATGCACAACAAAAGCGTGGTGAAAATTTTCTATTACAAAGATATTGTATCAGAATGGTTACTCGGAAGTCCAGGATGATGAATTTCTCTCATGATGACAAAAGAAGTGTCACTTAGATGTGTTCCAATTTGAGCCTTGCCATGATGTCCTGAGCTGGCATGAAATAAAAGAGCTGAATCCAACCATGATATATTGTAATGATCAAGAACTGTATGAAGCCTTCAGAGAAAACTAGTGATCCAAAAAGACTGAAGTACATTGAGATCAAGCATTACATTCTCTGTGATGAGGTCCAGAAAAGAGAAGTGGTTCTCCAATATATCTCCACGAATGAGCAGATAGTAGATATTTTGGTAAAGCCTCTGTCCAAGATGGAAAAAGTTTGCATACTCAAGAAACAGGATGGAGCTTGTGGAGACAACTTCCTTATTAAAAAGGGAAGAGATGACTCCCAAGTTGGGAGGGAGCACTGATGTGTTATTGATTTATGGACAATCATTTTTCAGTTCGAAAAATGGTTCAGGATGAGAAGTTCCTTTCCAGTTCGGAAAGTGGTTTGAGATTTCTAATAGACATGCATTTTCCAGTTCGAAAAATGGTTCAGATTGAAGGGTCATTTTTGTAATGAAAATGGTTCGATATATTGTTGATGTACCATAGACATCGATTCCCCTTGTGGCCAGTGTGGGGGAATGGTCTAGGACAGTCTTTCTTCTTGGCAGTCACTCTCAGTAGTGATCAAGAAGAATGTTCCACCTCACCGGGAAGTCATTCTTTCGAAGATCACAGTTGTGATCATTTTTGAAGAATGGTTTGTTTTGGAGGTTGGTGCAAGACAATAATTTCCTTAGGAAATGGTCCGGACAATCATTCCCTAGGGCTAACTCATTCTCTCCATGTTTCACTTTGTTTAGTGTCGGAGGAATGGCCCAATTAGGTGAATGGTCCAGGTTCAACAATCAGGGACAAACATTCCCTAGGGCAGACTCATTCTCTCCAGGTTGCACTTTGTTTAGTGCCGGAGGAATGGCCCAGTTAGTTGAATGGTCCGGGCTCAGAAATCAAGACAATTATTCTTCTATGCTTGAGAAGAATAGTCCAGATAAATCATGGCTGATGTTTTACCTTCTAAGGGAATATGTTCTCCCATATCTCACAAATGTGAGTGGAAGAATGGCCCAGATGACTCAGTTTATATCATGATATTTTTTTATTTTTATTTTTTTTGTGCAGGTTGATATCAGATGATATGATTGCTATGGATATTGTATGTCTCTAGACAGTAGATGTATGCTACTGTGGTGGATGTGTTCCACTAGTTGTGACTATGTGTCACTGATTAAGTAGTTGTGTGTTACTTGGTGTGGTAGTGTACCACTGGATTGTAGTTGTGTACTACTATGGATAGACACAATTGTGTTATATTGAATGTCATTGTTTTGATTACCATGTAGACTATTAGTTGTGTTGATATTTTCTAAGGCATATAGGTTGAGACGGATCTCTATGACTTGATTATAAAATAATCCTAGATTTCCATTCCTATAGGAATGGTCTTCGTAGTCCATGGCATAGTTTTTAGCTCTGTTGGGATAGTCATTCTTCTAGGATGTATGTCCGGATTAGAAGAATGGTCCTTGTATCACTTTGTGGAGTGAGTGACTTATTCAACATCATGCATGATTACTCATATGGAATATGGCTTCTAGATATGATGCAGTTGATGCTATCAGATGATAGTGATAATGGTGCTTGTGATCTAATCATGAGATAGCATGTACGGTTATGATGATGCTACCGGTTGAATGGTATGTTTGTGCTCAAGAAAAATACCTTCAATACCTCCCTAGCTAGGAGGGAGTGTTGATATTATGGTATTTGTGGGAGGTATTTACCTCAACGTGTAACCTTGACAAGAATAGAATATTTCGGGAAGCAAGAAGAAACCCTAAAGCATTAAACTTAACCCTAGAAGACAAGTCAGCTCAAGGAAATAATTAATATTAAGTATTTAGCCTCCAGAATGAGAAGTCGGCCCACACGGCTCTGGAAAACAGTATAAATACAAGTATCCAGACCTCATTTTGTACACACAGCTCGAAATTTCAGCTGGGAAGAAGTGTGCACTGCATAAACTAGGCAAGTGCACAAGTCTGGGGAGCAGCTGCAGTCAACAACTACTGCAATATGTATTCCTGGTTTAGGCTCAGACTTTCTATTGGTTATTGTTGGAATTTTTTTATCAGTCTTGGTTATCTTTGCTTGATTCATTAGCCTTGGTTGGCTATTGGTTTGCTTCCAGAATCATTCTCTGTCAAGGTTAAGGTGCTCGGGGGTGGCTTCAGCCTATGGTTGGGTGAAAATATTGTTATATTTTCTATGGTTAAATGAACACAACTATTCCTTTCTAACATGATGTGTGTCGGTACAAAAGTTTGTCACATATATACTTATGTTGATTATTTTAATAGAAACATTATTTTCTCGTCCAATTGATATCTTGCAAATATTTGAATTATTATTCCACGGTCGTATTTATCATGAATGTTAATGGATTATGCTAACTTATATGATAACACTATACATCACCATATGCTTGCGTATCTTGGTTATTGAGGACAAGTTGTAGGTACAAATTTTTGAGTTGCATGCTCAACAATGGTCTATATCAAACGTCCAGACGAGGTAGGATCTTGGCCTTGTCTTGTTAGCATTTCAATTATATAGAATACTTGGGATTAGAGTTGATTTATGCATTTCATTTTGTATGTTGTGGTTTAACCCATGCCATAGAGATATTTTCCTCGTAACACATAGAGAGACCCCAATCTATACATTAACTAGTGATGATATGGACATAATAGGATATCAGGTATGGGATGCCACAAAATAAATATTGGAGGAAGTAGCAAGGAAGCAAGTAGAGAAATAGAAGAAAGTACAGGATCAGCTGGTAGTACTCCAACAAATGTTGGAAACACCGAGCATCACAAAGGATTGCAGGTATGAGGATGGACAATCCACGATTCTAGGAAAGGAAGCATAAAGTGATCATCCAGTCATGACCCAGTTAGCAGTTGGGCATAGGATACTATAGCTTGAAATAGATGCACTAGAAATTTCGACGACCGAATTATAGCAACAGGTAAACACACTAGGACATCTGAACCTGGTTGTATCAAGGTTTCCCATGCAAAGACTACAAGACTTACAACAACAATATGACATTGTGCTGCAAAAAAAGAAGGAGGTTGAAGTCTAGGTGGAGGAAGTACTGAAGGATACAATTGAAGTTGATGAAAGGGTCATAATATCCCTTAAGGAGAAGGATGAAGGTGAAGCCATAGCAAAGAAAACCCAAGCAACATTCCAGCAGCTATACAAGGCAATTCCAGAAGTCCCCATAGTAGTTGAAGCTACTATGGAGGAACACGTGTTAAATATTGGTGAAGTCATTAAGGGCTTCAGAGAATATATCTAGGACTTAAAATTGCAGAGCGTGCCAAGAATGCCACCGGAAATGCATGAAGGCAGAGAAAGAATGGCGACAAAAATAGTTTCCAATATTAAGAGGATAGAAGGAGAATGTGCAAAACTCTTTGAGGAGAGTGCGTAGGTGTGGACGAAATTAGTAGAAGACACCGAGATGAAGTACATAGAGGCCAATTTAAGAGAAGCACAAGAACAAGAGCACCAAGAAACATAAAAGGTTACTACACTTCCACCAATGAAGCGTATGAAAACCATTTTGGCTCAGAGGAAGGAATATGTAGAAGTTGAGAAGATGAGGGATCAACAAAAGACACTTCCACAGTGATTGGGACCACTGTAGGAAGAAGCAACGAGAATAATAGGGGAGTTGGCCATTGTGCAAGGAAAAGTCAAATAGGTAGCATATGAAGTAGAGGAAAAACTCACAAGTTTGAGTACGCAGGGGGGCAAGGAGATCACACAAATAGAGGGAGAGAAAATCAAATAAGTGGAGGTAGAAAAGGCATCGTATCAAAAAATTTGTTGTGGCATGGAAAAGTAGGAAACAAGCCTGAGTGGCTTGGGTCAAGCCATAGGTGAGTCTTGGGGGCATGTTGGACAGGCAATTTCAGAATACAATTTTGGGAAAAATCTTAAGTACAAAAGAAGTGTGCAGAAGAGAAGAAGAAGAAGGATGAGGAAGTGTGTAGACGAGATGCATAGAGAAGGAAAATGCACAATAAGCAGAATAGAATAGCAACTAAAGAAAAGAGAAGAAGAAAGAAGAATAAAAGAAGTAGAAGAAAGAGGATGAAAAGGAAAGATGACAACTCAACATTGTAAAGATGAAAGGATGCGCAAAAGCAACATGCAGATGGAAAATCCGAAGAAAGCATCCAAACATCCAGTTAATTGAACTAGCCATGCAATGTAATGGGCTTTTTAGAGGAACCAAGTAGGTTTTTAAGCCCTAGATTTGATGTATAAATATGTAACGGGTTGGGAGAATAGGGGTTGGATTTTGAGGGTTCCGGTCTATGATATGTTTTGGAGGTCTATTCGGTTCCTGTTATGAGCCTGTAACTAAGAGGAATTTGTGCCTGAATGTAAGGGATGATACAGAGAGGGAGAGGCCTTCACTACAGAGTGGCTAGGATAGTAGAAGATAAATATAAACATGATACATCTCTGTAATCATAGTGTGCAAGCCTGAAGCACTTGACAAAACCATAATAAAGAAGCCATCCATTGTGGACGTAGCCCAGAGTTGGGTGAACCACGTTAAATCCTATGTCATGTGTCTTTTATGTGATTGTTTATGACTTATGCATGGTTGCATGGTAGACTAGATTTATCTTATGTTTAATCATGGCACACTATTCATAATGGGTAAAGTAATGAGTTTATGTAGTAAAATGGAATATACCAATAATATGAATCTGATTCACTAAGTAAGTTAATACACAATAAGTTCATATTTATGCACACATAATTAATAAAGAAGATCGAACTGGATGTTTTCCTCCCATTCCCTTACTACTGTAGAAGCCCAGTTCTCATAGTCCCAATAGATACCTCAGGTGAGACTTCATTTGTGCAAGCATGTGATGTCGAAAGGGACGATGTTTGATGGGTTTTGTTGGTCATAGATAAATCAAACCTAGGGTCTTATAAACCACACGTAGCGCCAACAACATAGCTTCTGGAATGGTACCTAGACAGATTGTTTCCCATTGTTCTCGATCTATAAGAAGATCTTCAATTTTAAGCTTCCAATGCTCAAAATTCTGGCCATTGAATTTTTCGATCTCTATTCTCGAGCTACTCGCCATTCTTTGAGGACAATATTTAAATATTTCTAGCTTACGACTCTTACTCGACCTAGGGTTTAGCTCATATCCTATATTGTTAAAACAAGCTCTAATACCAGATGTTAGGAAATGAGAAACACTTCCACGCTAAACCTAGAAGAAGAGAGGAAGAAAGATTTAATCCAAAAAGTAAATGACAAAGAAAACACAAAGTACACAAAGATTTTACCCTGGAAACTCAAATGGGAAAACCAACATTCCTTGAGACATCATACCTTCTTTCTTTACACAAGAACAACCATGTTTCCAATTCATCTTACATCTACATGACCAACAACCTATAAAATGATTTCTCTGAAGATTAGCTTTTACAACATTGAAACATGCCTTATTATAGGCTTTACAATAGGAAAAACCCTAAAGAAAGGCGCCCAAAAATGGTTACAGCTCCACGCATATCATTGGCTACAAATCTCATGAATCTTGGGGTTCTATTACAATCAACTACCAAGTCAGATTACTAGTCATCCTTCATTTGGTCTTTAGTCGGTTGCCACACGACCGCCTATCGACCTCTTATTGGTCAACCTCTTCGATTTGTTGTCGATCATTTCAACTTCAAACTTTCCTAGTTGATCCACCTCAACCTTTGACTTTCACTGCAAAGAATATAACAACCCAACATCTATGACCCATGAATTTAATGCCCCCTAGATCTTTCTCTACACTTGAATAGCTAGATGATGTTTTTCTTTTATGTATCTCATCTCTATAAGCTTCACTAACCAAAGGTATCTTAATGGTTTTACTACATCAAAATTATGATGGAAGATAATAATGTAAAGTTGTAATTGTAGCCTCCTTAATACTCCTTCGCATAGCTTCACACACTCTATCCTTGTCTTGGATATTGTAACATGTACTCATTGTATTAATGTGCATATTATTAGAATGGTTAGAAATTTTCTTTGCACCCACTTTTTGACCTTCTTCTAAATATTTCTACCCTCAAAAAAATAAAAATAAACCTTGCCATTCTTACCCATTGTTTTTTTTGCTAGGGTGTGACATGCCAATGAAACAAAGACATTCTCTTCTTCATACAGAGTGTCTGTATAGTCTACCAATTGTTCTTCATCAAACTCCATCTTTTATCAATAATCCTTCCTTCGATAATTTATCCCACTTATGGGTGGGGATTCTTAAATTAATCCCTTGCCTAGTAGTATTAGAAATATTAAAAGTGTTATTTAAGTTTATAATAATTTAAAATCTTATAGAGTTTAAAATTAAGTCACTAGAAGATTGGTATCTATTGATTCAAAATTTGTACATAATGCTATAAGACTTAAAATTGCTTTTGATTGGCTAAGAGCTCATCTTCTTGAAATATAAGAAGATAAGTTAATAACCCAAGACTCAAAGGCATTTAGCAAGAGTGAAAGTTTATTCCCTTATGGACCACCTATAGGTTATTTTGGGTGGGGTGATTTTCTTTAAATAATTATGATGAGTTATACTAAATTTGTGGATAACAACTAATGGTGACTATCCTCATTGTTGATTAACAATCAAGTAATAATATATTTTTCCAGAAAAAAAATTAACAAACTTACTTTGTACATATTATTACTATAAGTTATATTTTGTATACTTTGTACGTATTACTTTAAGTTATATTTTGTATATTAAAATATGAAAAACATTATTTAAATGGATAACAATTTAAAGATTAATAAAATTTAACTACCCTAAGTCAACATACATTATGGACATTAGACTAAAACGTGATAAAAGAAGGAATGTGACATGAAATAAGTAGATAGTGTTTTTAGATAAAGTAAATGAAAACATATTGGCATTAATGACGTTTGTATGGAGAGTTAAAAGGATTTATCAATATGCAAAGTTATGGCCTGGGTAGGCTAGGTGTGTCCTTACAATGAGGGTCCAGAAAGCATGTACCATGAGCTAGGTTCTAGGCTTGGTTACTTAATTAAAAAATGTTTTCAAGCCAATGAGCTAGGTTTTCAAGTTTTATTAGTCTCTGCATCTAGTAAGGAATGGAGCAAGCATTCACCTCGTGGTCAACTCCCCCAAGCAACATACAATGATAGAACTCCCCCAAGCAATCTGCTTACATGCCTTAACTCTCCACGCGGCACCTGAGTTCGCGGAACCCGACGTATTGAGCCACGATTCGGGTGTGTTAAGATCAATCATAAATTTAAATAAAATTTCCATTTAGTATTAAAATTGACAATTATTAATAAATCATAAACCCCAACCAAAATGATAAAGAAAAATCCAAAAAAGCTACATTTATTAATGTAATGAACATGTAAATAACAAAGAAAATTTTGATATTAATATAAATTATTATTTAGTTAGTAATATTATTTTATTATTCAGTTAATTATAATGATGATGATTATGGTTAGTTTAGATCAATTTTGTTTAATTCCACTCAGAAAATTCATAAAGAATTAATTGAATTATTTTAGTATTTTGTGTATATGATCTTGTGAGAGAATATTTCTTAATTTTTTTTTGGTTCTTATAAGTTAACCAGTTATAAAACCAGGTCATGTTATAAATTTTGTGAATTGAGTTTGGATTTATAGTGATAATGAAATGTAACAATCTAAAAAGTGTTTTGTTCACTTTTTTAGTATCACAAAGATTACATATTATTTTTTCTTATTGTATTTTAGATCTTATCCAATTTCCAATTTCACTTTATAATTTATAGAAATTCATTTAAACAATATTAAATTTTTTTTCTTAACTATTTATAATAACATTAAAACTAAAATTAATTTTATTCTTAACTATTTATAATAACATTAGAACTAAAATTAATTTTAAAAATTAAAAAATTATAATAACAGAAAATGATAAACAGAAAACTCACTGAAATAATTAAAAAATCATCTCTAATCAATTTCAACTTGTAAAAGAAATGGACCTAAATGTATCAGGGCATTTATAATGGAATGGAGAAAATAGGAGGGATGTTATCAAGTTAGTTTTTTAAAAAAAAATTCCACTTGTTTGTATAATTTAAGTGAAATATAAAATAAATAATTGTATGTATAATTGTCTTTAAAAAAGTAAGGGACAAGTTTAAGTTTAAACTTTGATAAAAAAAATTGTCACTGAATCCCATTATATAATTGTTGATGAAGGGCAATTTAATGAATCCCATTATATAATTGTTGATGAAGGGTAATTTTCACACTTAGACAATGCCATTTTCTGTTATTTAAAATGTATTTTTAAATGTTTAAATTGATTTAATGTGATGTCCCCATCCGTTTAAGAGGGGTGAGGGGAGAATTCCATTAGTCTAATTAAGTTTCTATGGGGTAAGGCGAAAAAGTGAACTAGGGGACATATTTCGCCTAGGAGAACTTTATAAAGTAAAAGTGGGAAAGAGGGGACAAGGGTCCTAGGCTAATTAAAAAGTCACTTTAAAATTATGAAGTGAGAAACCCACTAAAGTGGCTTTTATGTCATTTAAATAATAAAGGAGCGGGAAAAAGGCTCAAATGAACATAAAAGGGGAAAAAATGGAGGATTTTTTTCTCATTCTTGTCATTGTCATTTGAGAAAAAGATTTTGGAGAGCTCTTGATAAAAGAGTCTAGGGTTTTGGAGAAACCCTTCATTGCTTCTAGTTTCGGTGTTGCAATGATACACCCTAGCCAGTATTAGGATCGAAATCACTCAGATTTCGACATTGTGTTGCATTGATAAGGAGAGATTCATTCTCAGGATTGGTTTATTGAGTTTGGTGGAGAATCTTCTTAGTGGTTCTTCGGTGCATATTTGGCAAATCGATTTCTTGGTTATTTGTTGATTTTACAGGTGTGGGCGCTAATATTCTTATGTTGGGCGCTTTTTCACTCCTTAGGCAATTTGTGTTGCTTGGGGACTGAGCTGTTGAAGAGAGGAATCGAAGACATCATTGCTAGCTCGTATATAATCCTTGTGGGGTACCAATCCTCTGAACTGAGCAGATCTTTAGCATAAGGAGAGAAACAAACTACTTTTGCTAGGAGGCCGAGTTATATCTTCAAGCTGGGCGCATTTATTCTCTACTTCTAAACTGTGGATCACTGCCAGTATTCCCTAGAGCCTATTTTGGTGCTTGGTCGAACACCAACAAACTTTCTGGGTGTATTCTATCATTGTATGTTCCTATATTTGCAACTGCATAAACATATACAGTGTTGATGTTTCCTAGAGGGGTTGAATCTCTACTTTGAAGTGTTCCTTTGCTGCTACTAGATAACAGTATTCCACTATCAGCTAATTGCTACAAGTGTTCACCTATTCGCCATTTAACTCAGGTTCCTTTTTATTATTACAACCTGTGTATTTGTTTGTTGAAACTATCATTGGAATTTTCATTGTGAACATCCTGGGACAGTCTATGTATGATCTTATTGATCTTTAATAAAATGAGTAGCCACTACTTCTAGCGTTTTTCCTTACTTATGAATCATCATGAGGTCTCTTCATTGTAAAAAGATATAAGAAAATTGCATCTACAACATCTAGTATACAAAATGTTTGACGAAATACCACAGTGGCAATCCTTTTCTTAAACTCAGAAAAAAATTACATCAACTCTAGAGAATACCGAGGTGTGGATATTACAGTGGTATCAGAGCATGTTCCTCGACAGTTGTGGGGTTTGAGCTCACCTTTGAGTAATTTTTATGAGAGGGGGAGATGACAGAAACGTCACATACAAGAGATGTAGGTACAGATCTCAAGAACCTCCTCAAGGACATAGAGAAGAAGGGGTGTTGGGTGAAGAAGGAGTAGCACATTCTGGCGCAGGTAAAGGGAAGGAGCACATGGGGGAAGAAGAAGACCCACGAATTGGCAACCTCTTGCAGATGATGAACGATTTGGCCAAGGGCCAAAAGATGATGATGGACCTATTGGGGCAGCTAGCACTTAACACCATAGAAGGGAAACCTAAAACAAATCAGAATGGTGAAAGGGGCTCTAGCAACGGGGAAGGGACTCATTCTCGTACTACCATGCAGAGCCACCCTCACTTATACACCAAGACACCCAAACCCACCATGCCACAGTTCTTGAGTGGCGAGGTTGCACCGGAGGGGCCAACAGAGAAGGATGACTCTTACTTGGCCTATTTGGAGGAGTACAAGAGGTTGGGCAATGAATTTCAGGCAGTTATGTCCTCCACTGACTTTTTCCATCTTAAGCAGAAGAATCGACCAAGAGGGAAAAAAAGGACACCCAACCATGAGCTTCAGAAGACACTGGGGAAAGTGACCATTCCCAACTTCGACGGGTCCTCAAAATGTTCGGCAAGGACTTGGGTACAAAAGTTGGACACATATTTCCAGCTACAGCAGATGATAGAGACATAGGCCATCAAATTGGCTACTCTACACCTGGATGGTGATGCCCATGAGTGGTGGTACCATGGTTTGGTGACGCTAGGTCATGCAGGCATCACATCATACCTCGACTTCACACAGAGGATCATTGAGAGGTTTGACAGGAAATACCCCGAGATTCATTTTCGAGAGTTGGCTCAACTCAAACAGACAGGTAGCCTTGAGGCATTTATCTCTGAGTTCCAGAGATTAGCAGTGATGGTGGCAGACATATCTAAGGCATGATTGGTGATGTTGTTCGTTGAGGGGTTATCTGAACCCTTGTGTGGTTGGGTCAAGGCTTATAAGCCAACCACCCTATAGGATGCAGTCAACAGAGCTAGGGACATGCAGGATGTTGTTCCTAAGAGAAGGTTCCCTCTTAAACCCACCATCCCCCAGAAGAACAAGGAAGTCAAACCATTTTAGAAGGATTGGGAAGGAAAACCGAGATTGGATGAGGAGACCAGAAGGGAGCTGAGGAAGAAGAAGCTATGTTTCAGTTTTCAGGATCCTTGGGTTCCAGGACATAGGTGTGCGAGGAAGGACACAGTGGGCAAGGCCCACTACATCGAGGTCTATTCCAACAGTGACAGTGATACAAAAGAGGAAGGGTTGGAATAGGAACAAGGACACCAGGCATCAGGTGAGGAGACATCACAGGCTGGGGCTAAAGGCCCTGTTATGGCATCCATGTCAGGACTTCTGAGGTACCACACATTCAGAGTCAGAGGAGTCCTACATGGGGACAAGGTTACAATGTTGATTGACAGTGGGGCATCCCACAATTTTATAGATGCAGCCATGGTGGAGAGGCGAGGGATCCCGACAGATGAATTTGAGGGGTTCACAGTGATCATACCCGATGGCCATCAGATGGAATGTATTAGGTGGATTCCCAAGTTGAAAATAACCATGGGGAATTATACGTTGACAAATCACTTCTTTGTGGTGGATGTGTCAGATACCAATGTGGTACTCGGGGTTTAGTGGCTATACTCCCTTGGGAAATACACAACGGATCAGAGGGCCATGGAAATGGAATTCACAGGACCAGATGGAAAATTTACGGGCAATGCACCAGTATCCACCCAAGATTGTATCATCCCATAGCATGGAGGTAGTGATGCAGCATGGAGACATAGATTGGGTAGTGGAGTGTTACATCTCTGACAATGAGCTGCTAGATCATCATCGACAACATCCAGACGACATTCAGGTATTACTTCGTAAACACCAGAAGGTTTTTGGTGACATTCCTCCATGAGTACCCCCGGATAGAGGTTTGAGAATATTATAGAATTAGAAGAGGGGGTTCAAGCAGTCATAACCAACCCTTACCGCCATCCTAAGGTGTACAAAGACAAGATAGAGAAAACGATCAGGGAGTTGTTGAAGATGGGTCACATCCGACCTAGTTCTAGTCCCTTTGCTTCTTCGGTGGTATTGGTCAAGAAGAAGGATGGTACTCTAAGAATGTGTATTGATTATCGAGCCCTTAACAAGAAGACCATAAAGAACAAGTATCCAATTCCGAGGATTGATGAGCTGATGGATGAGTTGAGCGGAGAAAAATACTTTTCAAAGATTGACCTTCATTCAGGATACCACCAAATTAAAGTTCAGGAACAAGCCATCACAAAGACTGATTTCCGATGTCATTATGGACATTATGAGTTCTTGGTTATGCCATTTGGGCTAACCAACGCTCCCGCTACATTCCATTCTTGCATGAACCACATGTTCAATAAGCAGTTGCGAAATTTTTTACTAGTCTTCTTCAATGATATCCTCATCTATAGCAAGACTTGGGAGGAACATCTCGGGCATTTGGACGAGGTGCTGGGAATCTTGGAGGATCAACAACTATATGCCAAAGGGTCCAAGTGTGAATTTGGTATGACTGAGATGCTTTATTTGGGGCATATAATTGGGGAATATGGGGTCCAAGTTCACCAAGAGAAAATCAGGGCAATCTTAGACTGTCCAACCCCCAAAAATGTGATTGAATTGAGAAGCTTCCTAGGCCTCTGCACTTATTACATTACATTTGTCAAGAGGTTCTCATAGCTGCGACACCTCTTACAGATCTCACTAAGAAGGGAGCTTTCAGTTGGACAGATGAGGCGCAGGCGACGTTCGAAAACATGAAGCAGGTAATGAGTTCGTGTCTTGTGCTAGATTTACCAAAATTCACTCAGCGATCTGTGCTTGAGTGTGATGCTTCAGGGACCGGAATAGGGGCAGTGTTAATGCAGAATAACCACCCCATTGCTTTCGAGAGACGCAAACTTAGGGAGTATGAGCGACACTATTCAGTACACGACAAGGAGATGTTGGCCATCATCCATGCCTTGGCCAAATTCAAACAATACCTGGTGGGGAACAGGTTCAAAATAAAGAAAGATCGGAACAGTTTGAAGTTCCTCATGGATCAGAAGGAATTGAGTGAGCGACAACAGAAGTGGATCAACAAGATCTAGGCCTATGATTTTTCGATTGAGTATGTGAAAGGGGAAAATAATGTAGTGGCAGATGCCCTCTCCAGGATGCCACCCACATTTTCCCTCATGGATGTAACAACAGATTGAAAAGCTTTCCTCTTGGTAGAATATTCAAAAAGTAAATTCGCTTGTGAGATATTAGATGGGAAAATCCAAGATGATTGCTATAGAGTGTATTAGCACCAGAAGTCACCTCTGGATTGCAGCAGAGGTAAGCCCGATACCCATCAGAATTTTATGTCACAAATTGGTTATAATATGGTCAAATGGGCGCAATATCAAGAAAATATCGTCTTAACTCAAAAAACTGGATTGGTATGCACACGCAGGTGAGGTCTTAGTTTAACTTCAGTCAATAGGTTGTAGTAAGGGTGAGTAGGAGGAAAACTTTGGTGAGAAAAGTGTAGAGGTTTGTTGCAGACATCGGGTCTTCCAGCAGCCCAAAGAAGAAAGACTTAAAAAGCAATATGATCTTGTTTTTCAAATCTCAGAGAAACTGAAGGGAATTATAACAACATTACAATCAAACATCCATCATAACACAGTCACAACAATTCATGTGAATCGGTCATCATGAATCCTCTCAGTAACAGAGGCAAATAAGTTGGAGTGAGAAAGATGACTTTCATTAAACAAGAAGTCTCAAAAACAAATACATAACTAGAAAACCAGAAGCTTCATTAAAACTTTACAATACGAGAGCTTTGCTCTACCATCGACCATGACAAGATATCAAAACTGAGTATTTATACTCAAAGAAACTTGCTCCCTTCAGGAACACACTCTGGTCATTGCATTCAAGGCTTGGCGTTTGCTGCTTCTACTATCAGGCTGCACTTGCATTCTTCTGTCAGATGCAAGATCGGATTGTTATGGGGTTCAGAAGAAAATCTATGACAGGAAACTTTCGGCTGACAATCTTCCCTTCACGACCAACTCTTCCATGCTTTCCATTTATGTCGTGAAACGAGGCTTCAACCACCTTCTCCATTTTCATTAACTACTTTCATCGGGATCAGGGCGAAGCCTAACACCCATGAATGCTCCAGGCAAACTCATAATTCCTTTTAGTTAATTCTGGAGCCTCCAGACCATGCAGAGCCTTCTCTGTGACCAACTTGAGCACTCTGATCTTTCGCACAACCCCCTTTCTTTGCCCTACGCGACCGCGGGCTATGACCCCATGCTTATCCGATGGGAAATCTCAGGATTTCGCGTTTCAGGAGTTTTTCCTCCCCTTGACTTCCAACATCGCGATGCCCAAAATCACGAAACCGCCTTTGAGATCGACAGTCAGTCTTGCTTCAAAATGGACGGCCACGATCCTTTCCTTGACAACACGAAACGCCAGCTGTGTGATGAGCATTGACCCCTCTTTCTAGACCTACTTCCCATGTGATCAAGTGTTGAGACCACGGGCCCAATTCTCGGGTGTTTCACGATTTCACGTTTCGGGGGTCTCGCACCATGTTTCACTTCTGAAACCCGATCCGTAAAATCACGATACTGTTGATCCAGCGCCATGCGTCGCTTAATTTGGACGGCCCAAATTGAAACCATCGGCATTTCGGGACATCGCGCTTTATGAGTCTTCATGACTCTTCCTCCTTACTTTCCCGACTCATGAAATCGCGAAAAGCTGATCCAACGATCCAACTCTCTCCTTTGATCAACGGCTACGATCTTTTCGCAATTTCGCATTTCGTAAGTTCTGATGACTCTACTCCTTGACCATTCCATCTCGCGAAACCACGAAACACTGACCGCGCACCACGTGTCCTTCGCAGCACCAACGACTATGAGGGACCTCGCGATTTCAGAACTCTTGCTGACGTTAAACTCGGCCTAACTTTATATCTCGATCTATCGATAGTCGTCGATCTGATCTGCCTGATGGATCCCCGTCGTTGGAAAGTGATCTTTGCTCGCTCGCTTGATTTGAGTCCACATCAAACCGCTTCAAGGGTTGTGCTTGGTGGTCATGACTGTGGCATGTGAACGACTACTTGGGTGACTGGTTGAGGGCTCGAAAAACAAAAATATTAACGATAGAGGTAACGAGAGAAGTGATTGACCTTAGGGAAAACAAGAAGGCTTATGGCCAATATTTCTCAGGAAAGTTGCTAAGGAAAAACGGGTCTATCAACCGGGTGAAGACAAACAACAGACAATTACAAGCCAAGAGGAAAAAACCTTACGTTTGGGTTTGCAAAAGGAAGAGAGACAGACAAAAATGCAGTCTTAGGTAGAAACCACAAACCCTTAAGGTTTTGACAAATTTGTGTGCTAACATTAGGCTCCATGGGGGATAGAGTCATCCCTGCGAGGCTCTAAGAACTCTTTTTATGGATTTAGTGCATTCGTGTTGGGTTGTGGAGTCTCCTATTAAAGACAAAATAAACATAAAACAAGAACGGTATTTACAATGGTAGGATGTCGACTGCGGCTTTTTAAACAAAAAACTTTTTCAGGAAGTGCCCATTTAGAGGGCCACCAAAAACTCCGTCACCCTCCAGATTTTGCAACCTGTAAGTATTATTTTGCAATACCTCAGAAATCTTGAAGAGACCGATCCAAAGGGATTCAAATTTACCATGCTCGCCCTTGTCCTGTCTGGGCGCATCCCATTTGAGCACTAGATCTCCCAACTGAAAATCCTCCTTTCTTACTTTCCTGTCAAAAGCCTCCTTGATCTTCCGCTGACGGTCATGTGCTCTGTCCAGGAGCTGCTCTCTTGCCTGCTGCACCTCGACCAGTTATTGGATTCTTCTAATCATATCATCGGGCTCACCTTAGTGATCCTGAAAGAATTTCGCCACTGGCAAGGCCAATTGAGAGGGAAAAACTGCTTCAGTCCCATATATGAGCTGGAACAAAGAGACGCCGAGAGATTTTTTCATTGTCACTCTATCGGCCCACAGAGCAAACTTGAGCTTTGAATCCCACACTTTCTTGTTGTCCTCTAACAGTCTTTTAATGATCTTGATGAGGCTTTTGTTAGAGGAATCTGCCAATCCATTGCCTTGGGGGTAGTATGGGGTAGAGTGAATCAACTTGATTCCAAACTGCTCACAGAATTGGATTAATGGTTCGGCTTTGAAAGACGATGTGTTATCTGTGACGATTCTGCTCAAACAACCAAATCTTACTATGATATCTTCCAAGAAACCGATGATCACCCTGTGAGAAGCACTCCTTGTGGGGATAGCTTTTATCCACTTGGTAAAGTAATATGTGGCAGTCAGGATCCATCTGTGCTGACCACTAGATGAAGGATGAATTTCCCCAATAAAGTCTAGGCCCCACTGCTGGATGGGCCCTGAAGCAACCATAGGTTTCAATGGCAGGGACTTTAGTTCCTGCTTTCCGGAGAATCTTTGACATTTGACGCAGGCTCTGACTTTTGTGCAAACAATAGTGAACATAGTAGGCCAGAAATATCCAGCCCTGAGAATTTTGTAGGTCGTCGTTCTCCAGAAGTGATGTCCTCCACACAGACTATCGTGAAAATCGGACATAATCTTTTGTGCTTCGTGTGTGTCTAAACATCTCAAAATCACCGCCAGGGGGTCTTTCCAATATAAGATTTGATCAACAAGGCAGTATTTAATTGCTTTGAGATTTAAAGCTCTAGCCTTGTTCCTTTGCATGCCATCGGGAGGCTGCAATTTCTGTAGAAAATATATGACATCCTTGTACCAAGGACATCTTGCTAATGGGGGGTCCACCTGAGCATTTGCATCAGACAACTCAACCTTCTGACTTTCTGAGTAATTATTGACGAAATTTACCCCCAAATCTTTGCAATTAGATTCAACCAGCAACCTGGCTAAACCTTGACTTTGATCAATTTGGTGGGCTTGACCTTTGATCTCCATCCATCTGCTCCTCCCATCTATGTCTGCTAAATGACAATTTCCTTAATGACAACTGAAGGGACGTATGCAATGACTTTCGATTGCAAGACATAGACTCTGAAAGCTTTGAGAGCTTTAACCAAAGCATAGGCCTGCTTCTCAATGATGTCATATTTCACCTCAACATCTCTCAATTCCCGACTGAAAAAGGAAATGGGTTGCTCCAACCCTTCAACATTTTTCTGCAACAAAACAACCGCCACAGTGTCAAATGAAGCAAATGAAAAAATGAAGAAATCCTTTGAGTAATCAGGATTGATAAGCACAGGTGCTTCAGTCAAGACCTTCTTTATTTGATCAAAGGGATTTTGAGACTCGGCAGTCCATTTGACTTTGTTTCTTTTCCTCAACATAGTTGTTATAAGTTTTACCATCTCAACAAAGTTGGAAACAAACCTCCTTAGAAAATTATTTTTTCCCAAGAAAGACTAGACTTCTTTCCTGGATCTCAAGAGTGGCAAGGTTTGGATTGCTTCAACTCTGCTGGGATCAATCATGACTCCTTCAGCTGATACTATGTGGCCCAATAATTTTCCCTCCTTCATGGCAAACAAAGACTTCTTGGTATTTAAGGAGAGAAAAATTTCCTGCATTTGAGGAAAACCCTTTTTAAATGCTCACGGTGCTCTCTATCTGATCTGGAGAAGATTGTAATGTCATCCAAATAGATGACCAAAAACTTGTCCTTTTCTCCAATGAAGGTGATATCCATGGCTCTCTTAAAGGTCGCCTTTGCATTCATCAATCCAAAGGGCATTTTGGCATACATGAATGTACCCCAAGGAGTGGTGAAGGTTGTTTTTTCTTTGTCCTCAGGTAGGACCGAGATCTGATTATATCTCGAAAAGACGTAAATCATGGATATCCTTGATGCGTTAGTTACCCTTTGTAATATGTGTTCCATTTTTGGCAAGGGGTAATTGTCTTTCTTTGAGCTCTTGTTCAGGTTCCTGAAATCGACACAAAGTCTGATCTCCCCACTCTTCTTTCTCACCAGGACCAAGTTGGCTATCCACTCAGAATATCTCAAAGGGTCAGTGATTTGTGCATCCAACAACTTCTTTACCTCCCTTTCCATAATAGGCAGAAGCATAGGATTTATCTGTCTCAATTTCTGCCTAAATGGTGTGGCCTCTTCCTTCAGTGGAATCTTATGTTCAATGACAACCGTGTCATATGTTTTGAGGTCTTCGTAGGTCCAGGCAAACACATCAACGAATTCCATTAATAACTCAGCGTACCCAACCCTCTGTTTCCTTGACAAGCTGCTTGACAGTTTGACATACTTAGGGTCTTTCTCTGTGCCAATATTGCATTCGGCTATGTCATCATCATCAATCGGCCTCCGAGCTTTCACTGCCACTTCATTACTGTAAAATATCCTTTCCAAAGGGACTAGTCCCTTCAGAATGTGATTGCTTGACAACTGCACAATATGATGATTAGCGATTTTCTTTAAAAATACATCAGCATGTGAGTTATTTTGAGAATCAGAATCCTGGTCTATGTGTAATGCAGAAAATTCGTCAATAGCTTCTAGGAACCTCTTGATCTCAAGATCATCCTCAAATACCTTCCAATGCTTGACATTGTTAGGTATGGAGGGTATGTATTTTAATTCTATATCATCCCTGAGCTTGGGTGGCAGAGGGACTCTGAAATTGCTTGCCGAAACAACCAAATAATCAACCACTGTATTCTCCTCTCTTGGAATGAATGAAATGTTGAAAGCCAAGAAAAAACTGTCAATTAAATCCCACATTTCATTCCTATAAGATCTGAGCCTCAGATGCTTGGCTTGGTAAAGATTTCTGACTTGATTTACAACCAACTCGACATCCCCAAACACAGATATCTCTTTGATTCCCATGTCTTTTGCAGCCCTCAAACCCAACACAAGAGCTTCATACTCTGCTACATTATTGGTAGCTTCAAATTCTAGCTTGTAGGACAAAAGTATGGCCTCTTGAGATGGTGATATGAAAACCACTCCAGCACCAACACTCTCCCTGGAAAAGGCTCTGTCAAAGAACATTTTCCAAACAGGGCCAGTGGAAGGGGAAGCTTCAAGAGAAGCGGTGGGCTGCTTTCTGAGTTTAAGAGGAGGCTCGGGAGCATCAGTGAGCTATAATAAATTGGATCCCAAATCGGTGTCAAGCGCAAAGATAGGATGGTTGGTGGGGTTTGTTTCATCACTAATGATATAGGCCAACTGAACTTCTCTGTACAGTCTTCTATGCTCCCCCCCAAACACAAAGATAGTGGCATATGTGAGGTTCATTTGCAAGGTTCCCCCAAGTCTTTTTATCCAAGATCTCAACAACATCATGCCAAACTTGGGGGGAACATCAACTACCACAATATCCATGACCACACTTTTCATGGGCAACTGAAACAAGGTCATGACCAGATCTTTGATGACCCCAAGACATGACACTTTCCTCGAATTGAAGGAATACAAGTCATGGTATGCTTTTGTGATTTCTAGTCCAAGTTCTTCCATGACAGTTTTGGGCATGAGATTATGAGAAGCTCCTGAATCCATCAGATGGTTATGCAACACCTTGTCATGTATCAATGAGGTGTAGAAGAGAGGGGATGAATCATCCCTGTCTTCTACCATAGGACCTAAGATGATTGTTGGCTTTTCATCTTGCAAATTGATTGAGTCGGAGGGATGAGATGAGGGCTCGGATTGCAATAGCTTAGAGAGGCTCCTTTTGAAATCTTCATGCTTGACCAGCTCGAAGAGGGGTACATGGATCCTAGTTTTCTGGATTTCATGCTCAAAATTAAAAGGGGATGTGAGCTTTGGAATTTCTTTTGTGTCCGAAACAGGAGTTTTGACCACTGGAGAGGGGGTCTGCACTTTCTTACCTTTGCTGCTATCTGCTACATCTTTAGCATGATTCTCTGCTCTGATAGGATGTTTAGGAACATAAGACATTCCTTCTTTCTTCTTGGTCCTGAGATTATATATATTTTGGTTGTCGTTGACCTTGTCTTCCTTGCTCAGCTCGTTTAGTTGACTGTCTATGAGAGACTCCTCGTATGTTGATTGAGTCAAAAGAGGGAAAGAGGAGGTGTCTCCGAGACAGTGGATTTCTGGGTTAAGGTCTTCTTCCCCTTCTCCATCATCAGTCACAAGATTATTTTGGAGAGGGGTCTGGATTTTTTTATCGTCTCTATCTATGTTCCTTTGTTCCCTTTGCATGATCTGAGGAGCATGGTTTGGCCTTCTGAAATTGCCTCTGTTATCAACATTTTGAGGATTTTTGTATGCCTTCTTCCCTTCCAATTCCAACCTTTCAATTCTCGCAGAAAGAGATTTTAGTAACTTGGTTACCTCATCCATCTAAGGGGGGAGGGCAGAGGAACTTGAGGTTGAGGTTTAGATCTTTCCCTTCCTCTGTCTCTATTGGCCTTATTCCTAAGTCGGTCAACTACCAATATGTTAAACTCTACTTCCAAGGCTGCATCTTGCATATGAGCCAAGGAGGTAGCTCTTTTCTCTCTTAACAGGAGGCAAAAGTCAGGGTTAAAAGCACTGGCATAGGTGATTTTGGCGGAGGCCTCTATGGGCTTTATCTCAGCAGGGATTTTATTATACATTTTGTTGAATCTTTTGGAGAAGTCAGAGACAGATTCTTCCTCCTTTCTCTTTAGGGACCCGAACTCTATGATATAATACATGAAG
Organism: Picea sitchensis; assembly: GCA_010110895.2. NCBI lineage: Eukaryota > Viridiplantae > Streptophyta > Pinopsida > Pinales > Pinaceae > Picea > Picea sitchensis. The sequence goes on from SNQJ01S0075019.1 coordinate 47,492, forward strand.
TCCGTTTTATCCCCCCATTGTCTCAAGAAGACATCATCTAGAGCCTCAGTCCCAGCGATGGATCCAGGGGTCAAGGCCCTAAACCACTTTCTGGCTTCTCCATCAAGACCGTGGACAAAAATCATCATCCACACATCTTCGTCTACTATGACATAGTTATCAACATAACTATAGAAAGTTGCAAGGTGCTCCTCTGCAGTTATATCTCCCTCTCCTATAAACTTAGGCAACTGCTTAAGGTAGCCACCAGCTGGTAGGGCATTAAGAGGCTGAGGCAGAATGAGAGGATCATATCAGGCAGCTACAATGGCGTCCATTCTGTTTCTAGGTGGATTAGCTCCTGCCATAGGGATGATAAGTGGGGGAGAACGAGGAGGGGATGGAGTTCGAGTAGGGGAGACTGGAAGTGAGCTTCCAGGAGGGAAAGGAAACAACAGAGAATTTGGAGAAAAAGCTACAGGACTTAAGGGAACAGAGGTTTCCCTTTCTACAAAATTAGTAACTCTAATAGGAGGAGGAGTGATAAAGCCTATAGTAGGAAAATATTCTGAGGTCTGGGGTCTAGACAAAGGTACAACTTCAGGGGAGAGATGAGTGACAAGGATTTCTCCCTCCAAATCCAGACCCAGAGGGGAAAACTCAAAAGGAACACTCCCAAACTTTAAACTTCGGGAAACTCTAACAGACAGTATAATAGGAGAATGAGAAGCAGATATTAGATTTTCTAAAGGAGGACAGTGAAAATCATCAGAAATACCTGGTTCAACAACAAAAGTACCTTCTCGAGGGGCCTTTCCCTTTCTGACAATTTTCTCTGGGTCAACTTCAGGTGTTGTTAAAGGCAGTTGTGGAGTAGACCTCGTGTGTCTGCCTCTAGAAGCCACAGTTGAAACAATGGAGTCGTCAGTGGAGTCGCATGAATAGAGTCACCACAATGGAGTCGCTAGGTGCACAGTTGCAATCTTTGATGTACTAAGCTCTGATGCACCTTCAGAACTAGTAATCTTTGTCGTTCAATCCCAGGGAAAATCTTCAATTTCGTCCCCGACAACGATGCCATAAATGTTAGCACCAGAAGTCACCTCTGGATTGTGGCAGAGGTAAGCTCGATACCCATCATAATTTTATGTCACAAATTGGTTATAATATGGTCAAATGGGTGCAATCTCAAGAAAATATCGGCTTAACTCAGAAAACTGGATTGGTATGCACAAGCAGGTGAGGTCTTAGTTTAACTTCAGTCAGTAGGTTGTAGTAAGGGTGAGTAGGAGGAAGACTTTGGTGAGAAAAGTGTAGAGGTTTGTTGCAGACATCAGGTCTTCCGATAGCCCAAAGAAGAAAGACTTAAAAAACAAGATCTTCTTGTTTTTCAAATCTCAGAGAAACTGAAGGGAATTATAACAACATTACAATCAAACATCCATCATAACACAGTCACAACAATTCATTTGAATCAGTCATCATGAATCCTCTCAGTAACAGAGGCAAATAAGCTGGAGTGAGAAAGCTGATTTTCATTAAACAAGAAGTCTCAAAAACAAATACATAACCAAAAAACGAGAAGCTTCATTAAAACTTTACAATACAGGAGCTTTGCTCTACCATCGACCATGACAAGATATCAAAATTGAGTATTTATACTCAAAGCAACTTGCTCCTTTCAGAAACACACTCTGGTCATTGCATTCAAGGCTTGGCGTCTGCTGCTTCTTCTGTCAGGCTGCACTTGCATTCTTCTGTCAGACGCAAGATCGGATTGATATGGGGTTCACAAAAAAATCTATGACATGAAACTTTCGGCTGACAATCTACTCTTCACGATCGACTCTTCCATGCTTTCCATTTATGTGGTGAAACGAGGTTTCAACCACCTTCCCCATTTTCATTAACTACTTTCATCAGGATCAGGGCAAAGCTTGATGCCCATGAATGCTCCAGGCAAACTCATAATTACTTTTAGTTAATTCTGGGGCCTCGAGACCACATAGATCCTTCTCAGTGACCAACTTGAGCACTCTGATCTTTTGTGCATCCCCCTTTCTTTGCCCCACAAGACCGCGGGATGTGACCCCATGTTTCGGGAGTTTTTCCTCCCCTTGACTTCCAACATCACGATGCCCGAAATCGCGAAACCACCTTTGAGATTGACTGATCCGGATTTATGTAGGAACACAATGAAATGCAGAAATACACATGAACCCAGAGATGCAGCGGAAATAAGACTTCATTTCATTAATAACAAATGACTGAAATATGTTTACAGACATAATGGAAATAAACTAGCTAGGGCGCTGGTAGCTTATCTCTGAGAAGAGATGTGGCTGCTACTCGCA